>CAXIVM010002459.1:0-12000 GCA_964035705.1 Porites rus | reverse complement strand
ACCCCTTTGATCGTCTGAGGTGGTCGGCGAATGCAGATGGACACGGCCTGCGGCATGCAGGGCCCCAGCTTCTCCGCCTTGGCTTCGGCAACAGCTGGAGGAAGGTGAGACCGTGAGACCTTACAGCATTGATGTCATCCAATTGTCTTGTGTGTCAGGACCTCAGGAGGAGCTGAAGGATGGTCTGGTAGGTCCTGGAAGAAGAAGGCCCGGTGCGGAGTTGTCATGGACTTCAACAAGGGCTGACACAGATCAAGGGCTCAAAAAAACGTCCCTCACTGCCACCAGACACCCTGCTGTGTATCTGCTCGACTTTGGACACCTTTCACACCCCTTGCGGGATCAGGAGATTCAAGAGAAGGTCAAGATGTTCCAGAGAGCTCCTCAGTCTTGGGCTTTCAAGGCTGGTGAGGCAGCAAAGGAGGACGATGAAGAAAGCGACTCCAGTGAAGCTGATGAGGAACAAGGTTAAGTGACAGTGACAGAAGGAGAAGACGGCATTGGCGCGAAATGAACGTGACTTGTGCTATATATATGCCATTGCAACAAGCAGAATCAGAAGAAACGGATTGGGAGCTGGTTCACAGCTCTGATGAGGACAAAGCATCAATCACCTCTCATGAGTTCGGCACGCTTCCGGCAGAGGCATCAGAAGAATCAATTTCAGGAGGTCAAGAAGAGTATGAGCAGGAACAGGAAGGTTTCCTGACCAATGTCGCTGTGAAGAAGTGCAGAAAATCCTGTTGGTTCCAAGGCATGGCAAGAGCCAACTATCCAAGAAGCATTTGAAGGTTTGCCGGAAGTCATCACAGACATGTGCCAATATGGCCTTCAAAAGAGAACAAGACTTCAAAGGGACTCCAGCGATTTTGGAAAAATGCGCCCAGAAATGCAGCCCACACAGTCATCAGCCAAGCGCCTGTTTGGGGGCGGAGTGAAGATAGGAGGCAAATGACAGGCTCTTTGCGATTTTGCTGGTGGCTACACACGTTCGTTCTCAATGCAAGTTTTGAAGGGAGCAGAAGAATATTACTGTAGAAGAAAGGTCGAAAGCAAGAAGTATATGCAGAACGTGATTTGGTTCCAGATGAAAGGCTTCAAGAGATGGAAGAAGAAGAAGAAGAATATCAGGAAAAAATCAAATGAAGATGAAGAAGAGATAGGCCGAGAGCTCCTAAAGTCACAAGGAAGAGGGATCTCAAAACTCGAGCTGGTTCCTCGAAGACTTGGGACATCCGTCCAATGGAGTTGTGTGCCGAATGTGTCTCAGCTGGCAGGAGCTGATCGAGATCTTCGAAGCAGCAAGCTGAAGTAGGCAATGTATGTGCTTCCGCACCTCAGACGACCAAACGACCAAAACGGCCCCAACGATCTGACGCCTGTCACCATGAGACGGTAGCCATAGACTCTGAAGTTGGTGAACGAGTGTCAAGAGCAACGTTGTTGTTGCCTTGAGTATTGGTTGACACGGCTACCAACTTCCGAAGTGGATTGCACTATCATGGGTGCATTTGGACCAAGGAGGTGAATGGGAGGCAGAGTTCATTTTGTTCCTCAAGCACCATGCCATCGGAACCAGAGTCACTGGTTCACATTACCGGATGGCAGTTGGGGCATGCTGAAAGACATGGAGCTTTGCTTGGCACAGCCTGGTCAGCTTTGATCTATGAGCATCAGGTGACAGATCGTGAGGCTATGAAAGTTACTAGAACCAGCCAGTGAGCAGGCGAGGATACTCGGCAAACACCCTTGTTTTTGGCAAGCAGAGCAATTTCCCTGATCTGTTAGATGATGATCCTGTCCCTCAACGACTTTGGGACAAGCCCTGAGCACAGAGACAGAGGTGGGAAGACAAGCCGAGATGAGAGCATTGGCTAAAGGAACATTGCTTCACAAAGATGCACAGGGGAAGTTGAAGAGAGCTCTGACCAGGAAACCTGGAGGATAAATTTCAGGAACTCCTTCTCAGGTCTCAGGTGAGAAGATGTTCTCCATGGCCCCATGGCTTCCACGACGCCATGTTCGAAAGGAAGATATTGTCACTTATGGAGGGGGCGGGCACCAACGTGACGCGGTGCCTCGCCTGGGAGAACGACGAAGCAGCACAGTTGGAACACCAAGTGTCAGAAGTCCGGGAGCGACCGAGGAGGAAAGCAAGGACTTCACGGTTTGGAAGCAAGGACAAAGGCATTCTCAAATATGGGAAGAAGAAAGAAAGGACAAGAAGAGACGATGTGGCCATGATGAAAGGTCTGAACAGCGTGCAGAGATTGGTGAAATCGAAGTTCCAGAAGCCTAAGCGAGGTCAGTCCAGAGAACAGAGGAAAAGACATAAGTCAGAGAAGGAGCGAAGAACTGAAGAAGAAGCCAGGAGAGACTTAGAAGAACTTGAACGAGGAGGGAGGGAGGGAGGGAGGGAGGGAGGGAGGGAAGGAGGGAGGGAGGGAGGGAGGGGGAGAGAGAGAGAGAGAGCCCACATGGCTCAAGCTTTCGGCTGCTCGAGGTGGCTCAAGCCGGACTGTCCCTCCTGATCACCGTGGAGGGCACTGGAACTTCGACCCTGAGTTTGCCTGGCTCGAATCCTATAAGGAGGGTGGCTTTGACTTTGCCCGTGATCCGAGATTCACGAGATCTTCAAGCAGTTCTTCATCATGGAGAAGCATGGTTGGAAAGGATGGCAATTTGCACGTAGGAAGAGCAGAAGATCCTACATGGTGTGCAGCGGATGCTCGGCTTCGTGGATCTGGAGTGATGGCAGAAGCGGGTGATCCAGGTGGCAGTGTGACAAATGTCATACTCCGTGGCCACAGACAACCCAAGCGGAGAGACAGAACACGCCGAGACAAGACCGTGCTTGTAGACAGGCCACCTGGTCTGGGGCATAGGCAGCAAGGCTCCACAGTGGAGAATGCTCTCAAAAAGGGCTGGACCAACCTGAGCAAGGAAGTGCAAGATGCTTTGAAGGTTGTGGGCATAGACTACACCCCTGAGCCGGAACTACAGCCACTTGAAGAGATCCTGAAGGCTCACATTGAAGCGCTTCCCAAGGAGATGTCCACATGACCAAGGGATGTCTTATACACCGTCAGTTGCAGAAGAAGAGGAGCCTCATGAAGACGATGAAGACTTCTGGAAGGAGGTGAAAGCACAGGAAGATGCTTATGAACAGGAGGATGAGATGAGAAAGAAGGCACAGGCAGAAAGACAAAGAAGTTGTTGGATGACGTGCCGATGTCCTTGAAAAGGAAGAAGACAGAAGAGGAGGAACCAGATAACATGAAAATGCCAAGAACGATGTTTCAGCAACTGGGAAGATTGAGGAAGATTCTTCGACACGAAGATCAAAGAAAGCGAATGAACCAGTGGCTTCAAAAGAATAAAGTCCGCCAGATGAGCAAGCTCTTGGATCTCCCTCTGAGTGCTGTGAGGCTTCACCGCTCTCCCAGAAAGAAGATGCAGGAGCTGCCGAAAGAAGAAAAGAAGAGAAGGATCACCATGATGTTGTTGAAAGAACCAGGAAAAGCAATGGTGGTTGATGAGTCGAAGGAAGACATGAAACGGCCAAAGAAGAAAAGTTCTGTCGCTTGGAGAGGCAGGCATGAACTGTTCGTGCGCGAGAGAAGAGAGCATATGAAGCAACCAGACGTTGGTCAAGAAGCCTATGTCCAACTTGGACATGAAACATTCAAGTGTGGCAAAAAGTACCAGCAGGTACTTCTCTTGAAGTTGAAGGCATCAAGAACAGAGCTGGTCCCATCCAGTGCCATCCAAATACCCCATAGGAGTGCCATCTTGGCCACCATCACTGGATCAATACCCATGTGACTTGAGGGTGCTTCAGGTGAACAAGTGTTTCAGGCCAGCTGGGTCGTGATCCCTCACATGGACCCTGGACTGGATGAGTGTAGGTCCGATAGCCCAACGACGACTCCCACAGCTATTCGACTGAAGTTGATGAGTGTGACATGTCAGTGGGTCTGCTACGCCTTTGATGTCTCGACAGCATTCCTTTCAGGAAAACATACCGATCGGCTCGTGCACGTACGTGCCCCTCCAGATGGTCTCCTAGGCACCAGCATGTCAGAGCCTGTGAGCCCCCTAGAACTCATGCGGGTGGTCCGTGGTGAAGTCCGCCTACGGCTTGAGTGAAGCTCCTCTTTTGTGGTACTTGAGAGCGGTTGAGTTGTTGCAGCAGTGTGGCTTGGTTGAGCTTTCCTTTTGTCGCAGCGCCTTCGGCAAAGATCAGGAGTTGAAGTTGTGGCCTTTGGACTCCGAAGGATGACGGATTTGGTGTGAACTCCTGAAGAACGGACTTGCTTGGGAAAATTCAACCTCAAGGCTTAATCCCCAAACTGTAGGGATGAAAGGAACTGACGACCTTGCCATGAAAGTGTGCTATGATGAGAAGAATCGGGGCTCATGATAGACGACATGACGGACTACGTCTTCAAGATCGAGAATGTGTTCCCTTCCTTCAGTCCTTGTCTAGCATGTCACTCGTTCGCAGCTTCAAAAAAAAAGAGGTGACCGGCGCAACATGTGTTCCCAGAGTTGGCTCAACGAGTCAGTTCATTGGCTCAACGAGTCGGTTTCAGCAACCTATGACGACATGAAAGAAGCGACCACCTTGTGCTCATGCCTTGGTTGCTGAACAGGACAGGCCAAATGGAACCAGCCACAAGGGGAACCGATGTCTGCGACATGCTTTGCAGCCCTCAATCGAAAGAACGATGGTTCTGCCCAATCTGACAAGCTTCATTTGATCACAGATGCTGGTGCGCAGGAGTGTCGGACCAAGTATCACTCGAACAAGATTGTTCGTTTTGTTTGTTCCAGCATGGCAGAGCAATGCGCATTGACCAAAAGTGCAGATCACCAACTTTACACCGTTTGCTGTACGACGCATTGAAGCATGCCAGACTGAAGTGCCCAGTGATTGGCGAAGCAGCCTTCGTGTGCCCAGCGTCCAAGTTACCGACGCCAAAGCACTTTACGATCACTGCCACACCACTGGCTGGTGTCAATAGCTGCAGCTGAAGCAAAGGAGATCAAACGATCTCAGACGATCTCGAGGAGAACGAGAGTGACGAGCAGCTAGGTTGAAGTCAAGTAAACATTGGATTCCTGGGATGTGAAAAGAGAATCGCATCCCCTTTACTGGATATATTTTGTTACCATCTGTGACCGCAGGTGTCGACATCCGCGCAAACGGGCGCTTTGCGATTGCCCTACCTTTGCTTTGCTGTGCTCACTTCTTCTTGGAACCCTTGGTAGGTTTCGGTGTGCTTCGCTCGGTTGTTTTCAGTTCTGGCACTGTCGATTGGTTAAACAGTACTATGGGCGGGTGATCAGATGGTGTGGTGGCAAGGTGCTTGGATACAATGAGTGGAACCCATGATCTTAAAGAGCCAAAGGTCCAAAAACTAAAGGTGTTGTAAATTCTAGCCTTTGTTGGCCGTGGTGAGCGCGTTCAAATGTTCATGTTTTGTTGGTCTATTGAGCCCACCATGATGCAGGGAATGCAAACTCTAATCATAAGCAGTTCCAGCATTACAAACATACATGTATTTGGGATGAAGATTCGATAATGTGGCTATGTTAACTTTGCATCATTCACTTACAATTTTAAAATATTGTTGGTGGCCAGGGACGGGAAAAGACTTTGAAAAACCGTTTATGATAGAATGCGTTTGGAGGACAAAATTGCGCAGCCCCTTTTCGTTTTGGAGTACATCACTTTGATGAGTCGCCGCACAGCATGCTGAAATTTAGACGGAAAAACTGTCATCATCCTTGAGTCGAAGGGTGCTTGCTCACATCGACGCGTGAACAGGTGCCTTTGCCCTTGCGGGTACTGATAGCGAATCTGATTCTGTCAGATTTGCCAGGAGGTTCCACTGTGCATGCGCCCGTCCTTTCATAGCAAAAAACGGTGATGGCTCCACTGGTGTACGACCTGGACTTCAGGATTTCACAAATTATAGTGTGCTGAACTTCGGACCTAAAGAGTCTGAACACTCAGACCAGGGCCAACAACTGGGCAGCTGATGTTTACCCTGGCTGGAAAAACATCCCAGCTAATTAGGTACCCAAACCGTTGGCCAGCGAACTGTTAGACTCAGACGCATTCAGCCAAACAAGCACAAAGGAGGAGAACAAATGAGCTACACCGAGCGCGGGCACGGAAAAGGTGAAACAAATGAAAGTGTAAGACACGTCAAAATCCAACTGCATCCAGTTGTGGTCACCAACGCAAAAGCGAAGTCGCTCCACCTACTAGCGATGGCCTCCCACCCACCAGCGATGGCCTCCCACCCACTAGCGATGGCCTCTCACCTACTAGCGATGGCCTCCCAGGATGCAGGAGGGCAAGCTGAGAAAACGAGCAGCAGGAACACCAACCAGACACGCACTCCAACGCACGGCACACAGCTGGGAGTATCCCTCAGGGAGAAACCGCTCAATGGTGACCACATTGCACCACTTAAATCGGGCAACAAACCCGCCAGGACCACCGCAAAAGTTCCAGCAAAAATGCTTAACAGTGAGTCAGGCTAGAACAACGATGCGGTGTGCCGAAACCCTTTTGTGTGGGTCAATGGTTCAAGGTCTACGGTCTGCCTTTGTTTGGAAAAGGGGATGGTTCCTCACTTGCGCACGCAAGATTCACTCACCTGTACACACAGCCTTTTTTGATAAAACTAACTCACCTGCGCACACAAAGGATTCGCTCACCTGTACACACATCGATATCAACCTTGTTCAAACTATGCCTGGTACCACAAACTCAATGAAAAGGCGTTGAAACCTTTGCAAATGGGCAAGTATTTGGACGAACGTTGATCTGTTCTTCTGAGACAGTTGCTGAGCACTACCTGCACTCCATCTGTTAGTGCAAAGGTGTTTTGCCTTTCTCTTTTTGAGGAACAAGCATACATGCCATCTCGCTTTGACGCTCTTGATGTAACCATGAACTGGTTCACCATATTTTGCTAGGAGTCCTTTGTAACTCTTGCCGTAGACAAGCTCCTTTTAAGGGTTGTGCCTTTGACCGGCTGAAATCTGTTAAGCGCCCAACTGGCATGTCTTGCTGTCCAAGTCCAAAATGTATGATCTGATCCAATCTTGCAACCAAGTCTTGACTGCGCATCTTCAATGAAAGTTCCTGCAAGCTCCAGTGAGTCTTAGACTGTGGCGAGCATTGGTCAGCGTTTTGAGGAATTGCCTTGTTGTGGGTTCGTTGTCACTCCTGTGGGTGATGACTGAACGCCCCAACAATGGTTTGGAATTCATCAACTCTTGCACAAGTGGGCAAATTGGCCTTTGCTCCGAAGGGTTTTTTTCCACGAGTACGGACGCCGTGTGGGCATGGTGCCCAGGTCATCGTTGAAGGGAGGGAAGAACAGTCAGATGGTGGAGAAAGGAACAGAGAAAACCAACACCACACCAAACAAACAAAACACCACAACCCAGGGCCCACAGGCCGAGTCTCCACCATCTTGTAGTCTTTCCTCTGTGCAAGGTGAAACATGTGAGACGAGAAAGAGTGTCTAGAAAGGGGCCTGAATTAACGAACGAAAAGCATATCGGCGCAGGTTTGTGCTCAAGCAAAGTCGCAAAAAGGCTTCAAAAGGACTTCACTTCACCATTATGAGTGACCAACGGCCACACCCCAGTGCAGCAAAATCATGGTCACTATGCAATTCTCCACTCAACAACGAGGTATCGCAATGCTTCAACGTCGATTGCATCCCTGACAAGTGGGATGGCGTAGCTGTGCAGCATGCCGTGGAAAAGACCTTTCTTGTGGCACAACCCGTTCAACCGGTTGCACTTACAAGCCAAGTGGCATGCTACCAATCAACAATCAATGGGTGGCGGCCATAATCGACGAAAGCTAGCAGGTGATGGTGCGAAGAGACCCCCCCCGAAGGGAGGTCAGTTCAGCACTGTTTGGTACTCACAGGTACCAAACAGCAAACAGAGTGGAGTGTCTTCCAGGTTTACGAAGCGCAGCACCGTAGCAAAAGTTAATCGGCTGCATGCAAGGCCCGTGTGAAACAGGTGAAACAGGTGAAACTTTGGACAATCCTAGCTTGGTATCTGTACTTCTTTGTACAAAGTTGGAAATGTCGGACATCAACAAAGGGAACTAAGGTTCCCCCTGGGCGTCCGCCATTGCCACTCTCTACCACCCGCCTGTTAGGAACGAAGAGCTAAGGCTCTCACTCCTATAGGCTCACAGCAGTTCGAATGGCGAAAAGGTTGGTCAGTGCTTGCGCATCTTGCTTGCCGCCCTCTGTTGTCAGTCAGCTTGTCCCCCATTCCAGTCACAGGTTCACCGGCTCTATCTGGTCTAGCCCTTTTTCTTCCCTGTGACAACTGGCATCTGTCGACATTCCTTAGCATTGCCTGGACTAGGCGGGTTATCCTGTTTGTTCAGGAACACTGGTCTTTGGCAACGTGCAGTTTATTGTCGTTTGCTTGTCCCTGGCCTCGCCATGATACTCTTGAGTAGAACATCCTATGCAAGGGTACCATTGCGATGTTTCTCCGCTCCCTTATGGAATTCGCCCTGTTTCTTCCCTGTGACAACTGGCATCAGTCGACATTCCCTAGCATTGCCTGGACTAGATGGGTTATACAGTTTGTTCAGGGACACTGGTTTTTGGCAATGTGCGGTTTATTGTCGTTTGTCATTTGCTTGCCCCTAGCCTCGCCCTGGTACTCGTGAGTAGAACTTTCTATACAAGGGTACAATTGCGATGTTTCTCCGCTCCCTTCTGGAATTTGCCCTGTCATGATCGTTGACCTGCCTTGGACCCACGCTAAGGCGCGTGCCCAGACTCTTGACGAGTATCTACGATGCAGCGCTCGCTGCAACCAAGAAAAACGTCTTGTTTTCATCCTAGACCAGGGGTGTACCCCATGTCCGGGATCATGTGCAGCCAAGGTGGCCATCGCATAGCAGGACAAATGGCGAAAGCATTCTCTTCTGCGTAGACTCCTCGCCATTTATGCCTTCCTGGCATCTTGACAAGCCTACTAAAGACAGTGCAATCTAGGAAGGCCCTACTTCTTATGTACCTCAGCGAGGGCGGAATGGCAAGCTCCACGAGAGCAGCACAGTTCATGAAAGCTTTGACTCGGATTGTGTGGAGGGTTATCGGAAGAAGGACTTCTTTGAGACTAGTACAGTGCACAAAGGCGAATTCCGGAATTTCCTCAACCTGGGTGTTGCAAAGGTCTATATTCTTAAGTAGTCGGCAACTGTCGCATGCATGCGCTCCGAGAGTTACAAAATGCATTGGGAGAGCAAGTGCAGTGATTCCTGTGGAGCTGAGGCAGCCCGGCGTTAACTCACTGACCCTAGCTTGCAGTACTGACTCTCGGGGAGATGGAAGCTCACTTAAGGTAACCTCAGCAAGATTGATACAGCCTTGAAAGAGGTATTGCCCTAGCTTGGCTTCGCTATTGAACACATTTGCAATTCCTTCCGATGCATACACCCATTGCAAGGAACAACATTCCGCAAAGGCTTTATACCCAAAGTCTAGGCAACCCGGAGCCGCGACGCTGTTCAGTAGTTTGCAATCGCGGAAGACATTATCGGAAATGCCTACTACTGTGGCAGGCAGTTTAACGATGCGGAGCTGCCGACAGTTTTGCCAAGCCTCTGCCTTAATGAACCTGATACCTGGCTCTACACTGACGTGTCTCAAGCGTGGAACTCCTGCAAAGGCCCCTTCTGAGACACTTCTCTCTGGGTTCATGGGAACATGAACTGCTAGCGGAATGTGATGGATAGGGCAATCCTCAAGTTCTGCCTGAGATGGCAGGATAACACTACAGTTGCGAAAAACGATGGTGTATTCCATTCCTTGCTGTAGCTTGTCCCAGATTGGGTCCTCTAGGTAAGTCTGTGTGGCAGTTTGCAAAAAGTCAATGCAGCACCCAAAAACTTTGAGATCAGTAACAGAAACAAGATAGTCCATAACCTGCTCTTCTAGATCTTCAAAGCGGTCAAACTTTGCAACACTGAGAGAGACCTGGAAAGTCTCTCCCGAAAGCGTAGTCAGCAGCAGGGAGTATTCCATGACCGGCTCCTTTTCAGGAGGGGTGCTAATCATGGATGAATCATCAAATTCCATGTGCGACAGGCTATTTGCAATGATTGTTTGAGCCAAAGGTGTCTGGGGCTGCGCGTGGGCTGCTCCCAAGGCTTTCGAAACTGCAGACAGGTGCTAAGGCACCCCCCTAGAGTCTACCATGGGCTGGCATGATATTGGCAATATTCGTGGTTGAGTTCCTCGTCAAAGGCATCCGAATCAGGCCCTTCTGCAGGGAGCAGCTCAACCCACTGGGGTTTTTCAAACTTGTCACACATGAAAAAGGCATTGCGCTCTGCTTGTATCCACTGTTCAATGTCACCCCAGTCCAGGGGGGTGAAACATTGCAGCTGCTCACACCCACAAAATGCACGGTTGCCTATATCCCTGAGCTCCGTCGGGATGACAACTTCTTGCAGTGCCACACAATTCAGAAAAACTTCTTTGCCTATTAGCGTGAGTCGTGGCGGGAGCCATATGTTGTTTAAAGCGACACAGTGGGCAAATGTGGAAGAAGGGAGGGCTGTGATCTCTGTGTCCATGAGATTGACCTCCACAAGGCTTTTACAATTTTCACAGGCACGCGGCCCGATATTGTGGAAGTCACTCGGCAGGCAGAGCTGTTCAATGCATGCACCGCAGAACGCCCCTTCAGGCAGTCCTCGAGGTTGACTAGTATGATCCATGTCAAAGGTGATGGTGGTAAGTGTGAGGCAACTCTCGAAGGCATACTTACCTAATTGTGCCCCTGGTGCAAGGACACTGTTGTCCTCTGTCCCATGACTGGCCCCAACTCGACTTAGGGAGCAGCACTCTGCAAACACCCTGGGACCGTATCGGATACACCCCGGGGCGACGACCTCTCGCAGCACATAGCACCCTAGGAAAGCCCCTTCTGCCAGACTTATGACCGAGGGCGGGAGTTTGACAATTTGTAGTTGCTGACACGCCTGCCAAGCCGCAGCTCCGACATGTCGAATGCCAGTTGTCACTTCTACATGCCGAAGTGAAGGTGCAGCATAAAATGCTCTGTCGGGAACAGCTCCCCTCGGGTTGGGCGGGACGCGAACAGCCTTGGGGTAGCTCTCCTTGCCGTCATCCTGGAACTGCCAGATGGAATGCCCATCTACCATGCAGGGACGGACGACAATTTGGAGCTGCGGTCGTTGCAGGAGCACAGTGCGGAATGCTTCTGGCAGGGGTTGCTGATTTTGGAGGTTGAGCAACTCCAGTTCACAGCCAAAGACATCCAACTCAGAGACTGTCGGCAGAAAGCAGAGAATGTCATCTTCAAGCTCTGCTACATCCTCATAGTGGGAGAGGTCTGTTTGCATTGCATATACCGTACCAGCTATGGTAACCAACTCGAGGTTGATCTCATAACGGTCTTGGGGAGTCGGCATTGTCGCGTAGGCGGTAGCTCGCACGTGCTTGCTATGTTTGTTTGAGCCAAATCACAGAGACACCGAAGAGATAATCTTTGCGAACCCTGTTATGACAATTAGGCCACAAGTAGGAGGGTGGCTAAGGCCACCCACCCCCTGGAAATGATCAAGCAACTCGAAGACGTTTGTTGATCGGGATAGGTCCTACTGCCAACTACCTTACTGCCACCAACCATAGGACCACCCATAGGGCGAAGGCGGTGGGGAGGGCCTACTGTGCCAGGGAGGCCACGCTGCCGACGAGGAGCTTCCCGATTCTGGCGGGGGGACAGTTCGGCGAGCTTTATTACCTGGGTCAGTGGCTTCTTGACTATAGCCCATGTGGTCTTGAAGCGCCTGCTTGTGGGCCACAAGTTGAAGCCTGAAAGTGGGGTTCCCAGTGAGCCATACACAAAGCTGGTCCCATCGTTCTTTGGTATAGAATTGTGTGCCATATTGATTGTATG
>CAXIVM010002454.1:0-11206 GCA_964035705.1 Porites rus | reverse complement strand
ATAGAACCACCCTTGTTTTTAGCACACCTCCTCATCTCATCACCAAACTTTAAGAAAAACTCTCTCCGCCAGCACGTCGCAGTTGTGACAAAGCAAAGCCGTGCCATAGGCCATAGGGATCCCCCACGACCTCCAAATTGATCCCAAACATCCCAAAAGCAAAACACGTTTTTCTGTTTCTCCCAATTTCTTGTTCCCACAATGTTCGCCCGGATGTTGAAACCGTGAACGCCGCGTGCCGCATCGTTCCGTCCGCAGCTTCCCCGGCCGTCCGGCACGGGCATCGTCCGGATGCCCTCCGCGTACCTGCCGCGTGCGCGTCTCCGCGGATTCTTCGCATCTCACACGCGGTCTCGCGGGAGGGGTCTGGCTACTGCGAGTTCAGGTCCGACCTTCCGACGCATGTTCGACCTTGCATCGAAACCATGTGTGTGTGTGTCACCCTCTGCTTCTAAGAGTTTTCTGCAAGAAGGGGGCCACCGGGGTCCCAGAGGAGCGGTGGCCAACGAAGACCTCCTCTGGGACCCGTGTAAACGTACCTGCATTTTTATTAACTGTTTAAGCCGCCGTGCAAATGTGCACAAACCATTTGTTGAAACACCTTCAAGTACTTGGACGCTTCACCTTTCGGTTGAGCCACTCTTTTCCTCGAACCGCCGTTTCGTGAGCTGCAGATGTGCACAAACCATTTGTTGAAACACCTTCAAGTGTTTGGACGCTTCACCTTTCCGTTGAGCCACTCTTTTCCTCGGGGAATTGATGTAACTGCAAACCCATTGCATGTCTAAGTGTGTGCCGCTCTGTCGTCCCACAGGGTGCAGAGTGTGATCCCCGTCACTGGGGCACTGAGACCATTCCGGATTGCCACCTTACTGGATTTGCGGTTTCCTGCACACTTTGGATTATGGTACTGGAGTCACATGTTCCACCAAATGAATTTCCTGACAGATATGATCTTATATGCTGCCGAGCTACGGAGAATGAATCCCCGCCGAGTTCTCTAACCACCCCCCCCCTCTAATTAGGGCAACAGAGGGAAATGGTACTCGACACACTTGTGTGTCGGTGCCTTTCCCTCTGTTGTCCCTGTTCTACTCTACCCGGGCGGTTTAAGACTAAAGTCCCGCTCCCTAATTATTGCACCTAATTAACTTCCGCTAAGTAATCAGTAACTCTAGAGTGCTAGGTATTCAAACACACACACACACACGGACACACACACACACATACATCCCGTCCCTGCCCCCCACTTTCTTTCTTGCGTTTTTCGTCGTTTCTTGGGCTTTCTTTCAGGCTTTTTAGGTGGTTCTTGAGGCTCGTTTCCCTACCCCAGTCAAGTCACTTTTTGCTACCCCTATCTTTCTCTCCTGCCCTTTTAGCGCTGCTCTTTCTGTTTTTCTTTCTCTCGCTTCTAAGGCTTTTTAGGTGCCTATTCAGGTTTTGTGCGAGAGCGCCGCAAAGCGGCCGGGTGTGTGTGTGTGTGTGTGTGTCACCCTCTGCTTCTAAGAGTTTTCTGCAAGAAGGGGGCCACCGGGGTCCCAGAGGAGCGGTGGCCAACGAAGACCTCCTCTGGGACCCGTGTAAACGTACCTGCATTTTTATTAACTGTTTAAGCCGCCGTGCAAATGTGCACAAACCATTTGTTGAAACACCTTCAAGTACTTGGACGCTTCACCTTTCCGTTGAGCCACTCTTTTCCTCGAACCGCCGTTTCGTGAGCTGCAGATGTGCACAAACCATTTGTTGAAACACCTTCAAGTATTTGGACGCTTCACCTTTCCGTTGAGCCACTCTTTTCCTCGGGGAATTGATGTAACTGCAAACCCATTGCATGTCTAAGTGTGTGCGTGTGCGAGCCGTGTTTAAAACGTTCGAAGGGCAAGATCCTTTTGCAACGCTTTCGCGGCTTGCGTTTTGGCTTTTGCTCGCTGCATTGTGTACAAAAAACACTTTGCAAGCTTTTGCGCATGAACAGGTTCCCCTCTCTTCAAATTGTATAGGTCGTGTAGCCCAAATAGGGAGACCGACACGCGTTCGACCCCCTGGAAAGTTCCGGCAACAGCCCAGTTTACCCAGCAGGGCCATGGGGGTGTCCCTCTTACAATACACACCCATGTAGACAACCAAAAACCACCGGCTCGAAGTCCAGCTGTTGATTTCCACAGGGCTAGCGGGGTTTCAGCGGGATCCAGGAGACTGATTGAAAATTCGCTAGATTTATAAGGGTGAAGAAATCGGTGGTTGAGCAGAAACCTGATTCAAGTTATAAGTGTGGATCGTATCTTATTTTGGTTCTAGCTTTCATGTCTATGGGGATGAGGGGACGGCACGTTTTGGAGGATTCAGGCAGGATTCACATGGGACCACAGTTCCAAGCATCAAGATGCATCAAGTATAGCTGATCCGGACAAAAACAAGGACATACGACCATGCCACCCACTCCTCATAATAAACCTCATAAACGACCTATCATTTGTTCTGCTAACAAAAACCGTTGGAGACATCAAGTTGGTTAAACAACAAAACATGTTGTATAATGTCTGGATGCCAGCCATGCGCTCCCCCTTGTATACGATGTTGTATTGTGATGTTTGCGTTTTTCAACTTCCAAATCAATCTCCCCGATCAAATCGGGTCATCCCCTTCCAAGCTTGGCTCGCGAAGCCTATGCTTCTGGTCCTCCTCCGCCAGCTCCGTTGGCTTGGAGGCCTCAGAATCTTCGACGCGCATTCTGCGCGGTGCCGATCTGGCGCAGAACCCAAAGACCTGAAGCCTTGAAGTGACCTGAAGACTTGAAGGGACCTGAAGTCTTGAAGCCTTGATCCCAAGCTTTTCTTCTGGGAAAGTGATGCAGATCCTATCAAATCCCGCAAGTACCCTCTGGAAGAAATCGTGATCACTCATGGTTACGTGGATGGAACATGGCCCCCCGATCTTGGATGACCATGAGTTCTCCGAATAGCACAAGGTGGTGGGTGGTGGGGTTTTCCACTTCCGTGATGATTTCAGGGAGTCAAAACAAACACACGAAACACGCGCTCGAGAATGGGCTAGGTTTGTCTTCTTTTGAACGGTTCAAAGACCGGTGAGTTTGTGCATCTTGTCATTTCGCCGTGGATGACACTCAAACAATTGTTGGGCTAAGTGGGCAAACAACATCAAACAACCCCTTTGTTGTAAATCAGAGGTCTGCAGCAAAAAATGTGACCTCAAAACGCGGGGGATGAAATTTGGTTACTTTGAGAGACATGATCTTCCTGATGCTTCGCCACACACAAAGCTGAGGGTCCCCGCTCGGCGGGCCACCTCTCCTCGAGGAGTTGCCAAGAATCCAAGGCACCCCTGAATACTATATAATCCCTACAGGTCAAAGGACCCAGTAAAACCTGGTCCTTCAATGTGCTTTAATACCTCGTTCAGTGTTTTTGCATCATAAATTCCAGTAGAATGAGGTTTTGAACAGGTCTTGATCTGTAGACAATGACTGTTAAAGAAAAACATCACCAAAGCAGAACCGTCAGAAGTTAATTGGCGTGGTCATTGTCCTCCTCCTCGTCCTTGCCATCAGTGTATCAAGTTGTGTCAGCTCCGGGTGCGACCGCGGTCGCACACTCATGGACCGCGAACATGACGCTGTGAGGTACGATTGGTGACTGAAGAGCAGCTTCAAAGCAATTCTTGGCATGTTGACACCTATCTTCTATCGTCTATAGTCATCCTGGACTAGGCACAATATGGAAAAAAACACAATATAGGAAACTGGTCATGTTTTTGGATCGGTTCATATTCTATCATATTCTATCTACTCCAGGATGATTATATATACGACTCACATGAAAAAAGAACAACTCACGACATGCCACGCTCTGGAGACAAGACTGACCAGAAACATTGCTTAGGGCTCCGAGGGGAGAGCCCAACCTTGCATTCAACGCCTGCTGCTATAGCAGTGAATTCAAAAGAGCTTGGCACTGTGCAGCTGGCGGTAAGTGACCACCTTTTCAGCAGTTTTTCAGCCACCTGCATAGCCATTTCTGCCCCTTGGCATCTTGGTCGCATCTTGGTCACATAGTCCCAACCAACCTGACTGACCTGAATCATGGCTCATCTTTTTGCTCTACTCATCACGCCACTGCTTAACGGTCATGTTGCCAGCCTCTTGCTAGCGATACTCTGAACCTAGAAGTCCTGATAGCACTACCACTGCCTGTGGCTTTCCAACCCCTGCAGAACTGCTCCTCCCCCTGCAGAATGCGCTTGAGGAAATTCCATCGCCGTCGAAGGGATGAAAGCAAAGGGGCGGACAGCAACCGAAAGCAACTCATTCTGAAAAGAATGAGAGAATGATAGGATGGCCTGAGCCACAACTGCTGTATCCACCTTTACTTGGGCGCTTCTTGTTCAGAACGGGCGTCCCAAAAACATGTTTCCAGTTGGCTTTGGTTCTTGTTGGGGTGCCTCAGCCAAATCGGCTTTCCTCGCCAAGGCTTCCAGCGTTTCTGAGATGCTTCTTGGAGCGGGACTCCTCTCTCTCTCTCTCTATATCCCTTCGATCCTGCAAAATCATTGACAAAACGAGATCTTCGGAAAAGGATCTCCTGGATCATTCACATCTGCACTTCGGCTTTCTCATGATCCCCAGTAGCTTGCTTGGGACATATTAACATGTAGAATAGGCATCACCACTCCAAATGGATCAAGTGAACCCGTACCCCGCCAAGGACTGGACGCAAAGAAGCCTACGCCAAGGACTGGACTCCTACAAAGCTGCTTCTTCATCCAGGTCCCCAAAGCTTCATGCTGGGCTTTCGAGCTGGGCCACGTGTGTGCAAGTCAGGCTCCCAAAGAACTTAACCACGTTAAAGTGTCCCTCCTCTCTTCCCTTCGTCCTGGATCTGCAAGGCGGAAGAGTGGCAAATAGGGCTCCAAACAGACCTGCCGCACAGAGCAGAACAGCACCGGCACACACTGAGGCCGACATGACCAGTCTGACCTATTCACCAGTCATCTGACCGTTTTCCATCCTTTTCCCGAAGTTCTCCCGCTCACCTGGACCTGTTCTCCGTTCGAAGGCAAAGGATGATTAAGATGTTTCATAATTTCATATTGATTTGTTTTATTCTATATTCAGAATCTTTACGCGTTTTTCGCTATTCAGAAAAAGGAACATGTTCCCTACAGGTCAGTTGGACCTCATTTTACTCGAGTTGGTGATACAAAAACACGACGAAAAAAAGGAAGTGTTCAGGACCAGGTAAAAAAAAGAAAACACACAAAGCACACATACCAGGATCATCCTGTCTGGGTGTCCTGGTTAGACTACCTCACAGGTCTCCAGACAGGGCACGCGCGCGCCGCTCCGCCTCGCCCTTCACCGGGAGGCTCACATCGGTCGTGCCGCTCAAGACCTGTGGGCCTCGGACGGGACGCCGTGTCGGGCTGCCGGTTTGGGGCAGTTTGGGTGGAAACATCGGGGGTTGAAGGAGCTTGAAGGAAACATGGTGGGACAAGAGAAGAACTGGGGTGTTCCAGAATTCCAGGATGGTCTGATTGTTTTGTATCGTTGCTCGAGGGTCCAGTGAAGTCCAAGAGACCTTTTTCACACCTCCATATACGTCTTGGCTAAATCCGTAACTTGTCACACGAATCCGATGAGGTGAACAGGACCTGCAGGCTGACGACAGGACCACTCACAAACAATCAAAAATAATAGATGTGGTCGTGGTGATCAGCTTGGGAGGTGCTTCCACCCCTTACAAACCTGGTGTCTCCAAAACACGCGACTCACAAACCAGCGCGCGCTCCTCCATCGGAGGTGGTTGTTGAGGGCAAACCGTAGAACAGTTGCCGCGCCGCATCACAAGCCCCAGGCACCTCAAGGTGTTCAAGTTGGAGAAAAAAAGAGACTGACTGCAGTGGTTTCAAGTAATTAGATGGCACAAACCCCCAGTTGTCTTTTAGATGGGGATCGATATAAACCACCTTTTCAATATTGTGCCATCTGCTCTCAATCCACCAGATAATTAATTAAGTACTTCCTCAGAAGGTGGCTGGACTCCAGTTTTCTCCCAATCTCACCGAACCGAAACAGAGGTGGGCCAGGAGGTAGTCGGGCTTTTTAGGGATCCTCATGTGTCACATACCTGTGGGACCACCAAGCTCTTAAGATGTGGAAGAGCGTGTTCAAACCATCTGTGGGACGTGTTTGTCGGAGGGGGAATTATCTTCCTTGGTATAGAACTTGAGAGGCGGGGAACGAAAGCGATGACAACGACGAATGTGAGAACGATAGAAATTGGCAATGGTGTTCCGCAAAGGACAAGAATAACTGAGCCTGATGTTTGTGTCCGTTGGGGGGGTCCTATTGATTCGATTCACACGAAGTGGGGAGGAGGGGGGGGCCGTTTGTAGTGATTTTTCAATTGATCCCTTCGATTTTGACCTATCTAATCGTAAACTAGAACTTCAGCTGACCTCCTTCGGAGATCGCTTTCGTGATAAAGCTGACCCCACCTCACTAGAACAAGTTGACGGGACTTTTATGAAGCAAGTCTACAACCAACAAGTGAAACTTGTAGGAAGACCAACACCTCAAATGATACATGCATTATATGTTACACATCTCCAACATGTTAATTAACAAAAAAAGAAAAACACATACCAAAGGCCACGCCAGTAACCTGTACTTCAAAAAAACATTGTCCATGCGTTCATCGAACAGGGTTTCATTGAGACTGAGACGGGTTTTCATTGAGAAAGAAACGCGATAACAATAAGAGAACAAGTCATTTCTTTGTATTAAATCCTATTCACACTTGTTAAGTTGATGGTCTTTCGAGCCTCTATTCGCGAACCTTCTCTGTGATCATTGTTCATCCTTGTAAACCATCCTCTTCAACCGTTGTTCCTTCTTGATCCTGCTCTCCAACTGTTGTTTCTTCTTGCTGATCGTGCTCTCCAACTGACTGTTGTTTCCTGATCGAGCACGAGCAGTTTCCCCAAGGTGGTTGTGGGAATGATTCAGGAGGCAACACCGGAGGCAGTCTTTGAAAAGCTTGGAATTCTTGCTTTCTGTGGGTCCAGCTTTCAAAAGCGTGTGAGTGTTGACAAAATTTGTGCACTGCAATGGGTTTGGAGCTTAGTCCACCATGTTCATCCTTTGGCAACCATACCTATCATAGATTGCAGAATGAATAACATAACTTACTATCAGATATGAAAAAAGTATACCAAGGACTCTGAAGCAGGTCCGCCATCGGAGTCTTCCAAAGGAGCCGACACCTTCCATCTCTGGGTTGCCCTGGCATGTGTGACGATGGCCAGCCGACCACTTTCGCCTACATGACCAGCGGCGGGAGATGTGGCAACAGGGGAGAACATGATTGACTATTACCTCGGAATGGTTCCTTCAGTTGCTTGTTAAGCCACTGACTCGCAGGATTTCGCAGTACTGTACTGGTTTACTGCACCTTGGACGGTAGTACCATGAAACTATATACTTGCTTTATCTTCACTATCAGGGTCCTGAAAAGTGAACAGGGAGCGGTTCAAACCATTTCAAACCACCATCCTTCAAACAGTGCTGCACAATGCTGCACACCAAAACGCGCCCTCAGGAGCCGCGAATAGCTTCGTTACTAGTAGTAAGGCCAGGAGCCCCGAACCTCGTCGCGTCCTTGCTCCCTCCGTTCGTGTCGCGATGCCAGGAGTCCTGCCCCGTTCGTCGCATCCTCTGCAACCAAGAACGGTGCCTGCCACAAAGTCTTCGATGGCGGAAATCAAGCCCAAGTGATCCTCCGTGGCCTCGGAAGTGACGAAGAAAGTGGTAGAAACCCATGTCCCGGTGTTCGTGTGAATGAAAGCTGTGGCAAGTTCGACCCATGGGATGTTTCTGTTGTTCTTGTGTTCTCTGTATCGGGATGTGGCCATTGTAGCTTATAATTCCCACTGCCACTCACTGCCATAGCTAATTAGTCCTCAGTAATGCCTTGGACAAGCATTGAATGTGCGAGGGCCGGCCGGAACCGTTGGGTAGTGACCATATATGTTGGCATGCCAGGCATGTTGATCAGGGGCGTTGAGTCCTCTGTTCTATCGTTTTAAAGATGTGCTCGTGTGAAGCTCCAGTCAAGCGGGTAGTCGTGGCAATAACTGAGCATCTATATACAGTTAAACCATTTCTAAGAATCTATGTGCGTTTCTGAGAATCGATGTCATCGGTCTTTGTCCAGAAACAAACCAAGAACTGGCCGCGGGTGAGCCGACACTCCTCAATGGAAAACACAACACTTTTCGGCGGCGGTTGTGGTGGTGTGATGGTGACATGTGCATACATGTGCCCATAAAGAGCTCCAATCAGCTGTACATGAAGCACCCTGCAGCGGTTTCAGCTTCTCAAGAACTTACCGATTTGCCACGCTGCTCTCAGAGGAAAAGTGCCTGTGAAGACTGATGTCATCTTGGTTTTCCAACAATTGCCCAGGATGCCCATGGAAGCAAGATCTCCACAAAGAGTGACCTTGTCGTGCAAACATTGGTGTTTGACACAGTCACGTTACCCTTAAAAAGAGATGGAAACAACACATCCACCTTGTCCTACTTCTGTCCCGAACAGTTCGCACGGTTTCTCACCCGTGCTTTCCACCGCCCAGAACCCACCATCTCTCCGCTGCTCCGCCTTGCAAAGGGGCCGGTCCGAGCGCTTCTGGATCGCCTGGAGCGAGTTCGTGCGGCCGCGAACAGGCCACCCAGCAATGGGTGCGTGCTGATGTGCTCTTTTAGGGGGGGCGAAAATATACTAACCGACCAGACTATATATAGGGAATTGTTGTGCTTTGTTTGTTTTTGTTTTGTTTTTGGTCTTTTTGTTGTTGTTGTTGGTGTTTTTTTAAAGATTTGGTGGGATCACATTGATAGGCCTTGGCCTCGAACTTCAGATCGATTGTTGCCCGGTTTGTTCAATACTTCCGAGTTCGGCTTTTGACTGTTTGACTGTTTGAGAACGTGGAAGTAATTGCTCAGTGACCCTATTATAAGAATTTCAGGAAGAAGACACAAAACACAATTATAGCCAAAGAACAAGTAACATATGTTATTCGCAACAGGTTGGAAAAAGCACTGACGTTGACCCAGTCAGACTGCATGGACTTGTAATTGGTGGCTTTAACTTCACCAAACCACTCACTGGAAGTGACACTGGATACCAGCCATCCCATCAAGTGGTGCAAATAGGCTATCGACTGCAGGCAGGATTTGAAGGGGGTATGTCGAATCCATGTGAAACCACGGATACTGAGAAAACTACCGTTGTGTTTTTGGGGTCCATGTGTGTGTGTGTGTCATGGTCAAACCGACTTATCTGGGAACCCGTCATCCCACTACCCTTGCCGGGCCTGCCAGGTTGTATGGTGCTTGTTGCTAATTACACAACCATCCTCTTTAACCCCACACTACAAGCGTGGCACAGGTGGTAGTTCAACCAACAGTCCTTGCCAAACGTTGGCCACCACTCAAAAAAAACATATTGGCCGCCTGGATGAAGAGATCAGCCAGTTCCTGACAAAACGAGATCTTCCCACTCAGCCATCCACTGTCACCTTCTCAGAAAATACTTGGACCCTCTCCTGGCCTATCTAAAGGTGTGTCCAATCACTCTCTCTACCGGGTGAGAGTGGATTCATCGGGCCAGAAATGAGCCGGCGTGACTGGAGCACAGGAATTTCACAGCAAGCGAAACAAATGCCTCATTTGTCCTAAGATCCACCACTAGATCCACCCCGAAACAAAAGGTAGGTCAACCCGGTCCTTGTGCCATTGGAGGTGATGATATTCCAAGCTACTCGGCTATCCTTTGGCATTCCGATGTGGGACTTTGCACAGCAAACATCCTCCAAGAAGATTCAGTCCTCTTGAGAAACCCTTCAGTCCTGAGGAAAGGATGCCGAGGATGGTAAACATCCCTCAAAAAGCCAAGCATCCCTGAACGGTGCCCCAAGTCTTGGTCCAACAACTGGATGCCCCGCCCCAATGGGCCCAAACCCTAAAGCGGAGCTCAACGAACGCACCGAACGCTGCACATGGTGACAACTGCTCCACGACAGTCTTCGAGAAGACCCCCAAGTCTTGCAATACGTGGGTAACTGCCATCAACTACTACCACGTTCCAAAAAGAGTACCGGCAAAACAAAAACTTCTGGAGGTCTAGACACTTCTTGAAGGATGGATTCGCTTCTATCTGTGGATCCCTGCGGATTTCGTGGATCCCTGCGGTCTCCGGAGTGCGGCGTCCTGTAAAAAGGAATCGACCTGAAAGCGGCTCAGTCCTGAGCAGAACGTGGTGGCTGATTCACATCGTCACAGGTGTCGACTGAACTCTGGGAGGCAAGCACCGACCAAGAATATATTCCACATGACGCATGTTCATGAAGTTGGAGGATCTATCTTGGCTGCAAAGTATAGCAATGTGTTAAGAACCTTCAATCACCCAGAAACCTTGGATCTCCAAGGTCAATTGTTGATTAGGACCGCACTATTTACCAGGTTCCAAGTGTGATATGGAGGTTCCAAGTGGGTAGACGGTAGACTTCTCAACCATCCGTGACTCGCCCAAACAGAAAACCCTGCGACTCGACCCTTCACTGAACCTCCAGAAACGCGTCACATCACGCGTTTCCGTGAGGACGGAGAAGCGAGGGTTCGGAGCGGAAGAAGCGACGGAGCCGTGAGGACACGCTGGAAGTCGTTTCCAGAAACCGTCAGTGTCAGTAGCTCCATCCTGTGGTCAGGTTCCATCGACTTTCACCAGCAGCCCAGGTTCTATACGAAAGCCCATGGAATACTGGGCTCTCACAGGTAGGGGTATGGCTCAAAAAATGAAGACCCTGGAAGCTGGAAGCTATCCCAAACATTCCATGTATTGCATATATACCTACATTGGGGTGGTTTGGGGGGTCAATGTAGGCATACATGGAGTGTCTGGGTATGGATTTCAGTGATGCTTTCCGTGGCCCGTTGCCTCTCCTTTGGCGCCCCACCAGTCACCGACTGAAGGTTGCAGCCATACGACCCGCATCCAAAACGTCCCAGGCTTCTCACCGAGTCTGTGGGGTTGATGGCACCAGCCGAGGCTCGGCAAATCCAGCGATAGAAGTTCAGCACCTGACCCAGAAACTCTGGGCTGAGCAAGAAAGGGATTCACATGTCCTGA
>CAXIVM010002453.1:0-25098 GCA_964035705.1 Porites rus | reverse complement strand
CCGAACTGGCGGAGATGCTGCAGGAGCTGGATGTTCAGCCAATGTTCGGGAGCCAATGTTCTCTGGCGCCGTAGTGAACAAAGATTACTTGATTTGATGCTAGGGAAGTGCAGGGAATTTTGAAAAACTAAAGGAGGACAGATTCAACTTTTGTAAATTGTACCTGGTATGCTGGATACCAAGGTCACATGTGTTGGAGGAGGCTGATGATGACGTGGGTACGGTTGTGCATAATGAAGATGTCGTGGTTCAAGATGTGATTTTTGATTCGCCCCCGCTGCCCCCATTTCAACAGCATCAGCAATTTGTCAGTCTCCAGGTCATCGAAGAAGTGGACAAGGCCTGGATCCGCCAAGTTGTTTAATTGATCAAAGATAAACTGGCCGCTAGTAGCCTCCTCGCTCCTAATAGAAATGCCCTTTGTTCCTAGTAGCGATGCCCTTGCTCCTAGTAGCTTCTTGTTCCTAGTAGTAATGCCCTTGTTACTAGGAGAACGGGGGTAAACTGGCCGTTTTATTCTGCCCAGGACCAAGGCGGAACTCTCGACTTGGATGAGTTCAAAGAGGTCGTCGTCGCGGGTCGCCGTCGTTGGTTCTGTCTTGGTGTCACTCTCTCTCTCTCTCTCTATCTCTTCAGTTCTTGACGCTAAGAGCTCTGAAGATTGTGGGATAACTCGTTTGCATCAAAAGACTCGGCTTGGTTGTGGTCATTAGCCGATTCAGAAACTAACCGATCAGGCAACTACGATTCAGAAACCAAAACAGCCGATTCAGCAACTACGATTCAGAAACCAAAATGGCCGATTCAGCAACTACGATTCAGAAACCAAAACAGTCCGATTCAGAAACCAAAACGGCCGATTCAGAAACCAAAACGGCCGAATTCAGAAACCAAACTGGCCGATTCGGAAACCAAACTGGCCGATTCAGAAACCAAAATCGTGCCGATTCAGAAACCAAAACAGCCGATTCAGAAACCAAAACGGCCGATTCAGAAACCAAGTCGGCCGATTCAGAAACCAAAACAGCCGATTCAGCAACTACGATTCAGAAACCAAAAGAGCCGATTCAGAAACCAAAAGAGCCGATTCAGAAACCAAAAGAGCCGATTCAGAAACCAAAACGGCCGATTCAGAAACCAAAACGGCCGATTCAGAAACCAAAACGGCCGACTCAGAAACCAAGTTAGGCTGTTCAGATGAGTGGGCTGAACAGAGTGGAGGGTAGGAGTAGTGGGGGGTGGGGGGGTGGGGGGGGGAACCATGGCCAAGATAATAACGTTCCATGTGGATGCAAAAGGATTTTACATTCATTCAAGTAAGAATGAATGGTGGACGGCGCGAGGGGTGTGGGGTGGGGGGGTGGGGGTTGGGGGGGGAACCATGGCCAAGATAATGACGTTCCATGTGGATGCAAAAGGATTTTACATTCATTCTTATATGAGTTGTATCAACAGCAAATGGCTGAACAGAGTGGAGGGTAGGAGCAGTGTGGTGGGGGTGGGGGTGGGGGGAACTATGGCAAAGACAATGACATTCCATGTGGATGCAAAGGGCTTTTACATTCATTCAAGTAAGAATGAATGGTGGACGGCGCGAGGGGTGTGGGGTGGGGGGGTGGGGGTTGGGGGGGGGTGGGGGGGGAACCATGGCCAAGATAATGACGTTCCATGTGGATGCAAAAGGATTTTACATTCATTCTTATATGAGTTGATTTGTATCAACAGCAAATGGCTGAACAGAGTTGAGGGTAGGAGCAGTGTGGGGTGGGGGGTGGGGGGAACCATGGCCAAGATAATGACGTTCCATGTGGATGCAAAGGGCTTTTACATTCATTCAAGTAAGAATTAATGGTGGACGGCACGAGGGGTGTGGGGTGGGGGGGTGGGGGTTGGGGGGGGGTGGGGGGGGAACCATGGCCAAGATAATGACGTTCCATGTGGATGCAAAGGGCTTTTACATTCATTCAAGTAAGAATTAATGGTGGACGGCCCGAGGGGTGTGGGGTGGGGGGGGAACCATGGCCAAGATAATGACGTTCCATGTGGATGCAAAAGGATTTTACATTCATTCTTATATGAGTTGATTTGTATCAACATGCAAATGGCTGAACAGAGTGGAGGGTAGGAGCAATGTGGGGTGGGGGGTGGGGGGGAACCATGGCCAAGATAATGACGTTCCATGTGGATGCAAAGGGCTTTTACATTCATTCAAGTAAGAATTAATGGTGGACGGCACGAGGGGTTTCGCATTGGTGGCACTACCACCACCTACTACTACTACTACTACTACCACTACTACTACTACTACCACCACTACTACTACTACTACTCCTGCTACTCCTACTACTACTACTACTACTACTACTACTACTACTACTACTACTACTACTACTACTACTACTACTACTACTACTACTACTATCTACTACTACTACTATACTACTACCCAGGACATCAGTGTCTTCTTTTGGAAATGTTTTGGTTTTGGTTTCCTGGTTTTGGTTACCGAATCAGCGGTTTTGGTTACCGAATCAGCGGTTTTGGTTACCGAATCAGCGGGTTTTGGTTACCGAATCAGCGGTTTTGGTTATCGAATCATAGTTACCGAATCAGCGGTTTTGGTTACCGAATCAGCGGTTTTGGTTACCGAATCAGCGGGTTTTGGTTACCGAATCCGGCGGTTTTGGTTACCGAATCAGACGTTTTGGTTACCGAAATCAGACGTTTTAGTACCGAATCAGCGCTTTAGTTGTCGAATCAGCGCTTTTAGTTATCGAATCATAGTTACCGAATCAGACCGTTTGGTTACCGAATCAGACGTCGACCCTTGGTTGTTGATGTACCGAAGGATCTATCTCCAGGTTCTTTTGACATGTTGTCCAATCTTGCTTCAGCAACTGTACTGCGCACAGTTGCTGGACCTCTTGCACTTGAGAGAAGGCTTCACAAGGCCGGAGTTCGAGGAGACCATGAAACACATCCATGAGACACATGTGCTCTTCGCGTAGAGCTTTGGTCCGATCATGCCAAAGCGATTGATGATAGACTGATAGACTCTGATAGACATGCGAAAAAGTACCAAAGTCTTCATGGGAAAGATGTTTCAAAGGAATTGCTTAAATAGATCATAACAGTAACAAGTGCCTTACTAGTAGTAACCAGAAGCTATTAGAAACAAGTGCCTTACTAGTAGTAACAAGTGCCTTACTAGTAGTATAAGAAACAGTTGTTGAGTTGTTCAATTTGTTGAACTCAGTTCGGCGAGGAGTTCATGGGCATCTTTGAACGATACCAGCGACGGCGGGGCGAGGTGGACAGTAAGGCAGGGGTGGCCAGACTTGGCACTCCAAGAATATGGCCCCAACAAAGCAAGTCAAGAAGGCAATACTAATTATGTACCTTAGTACTTCTGTTGCGTAGGGCAGGTTGGCAGCATCAGAATATTTGAGCCAGAGTAATGGCTGTATCTCCAGCGCCTATCTGTGCGAACCAGCCATGCAGGACTTGCCTCAATCCTCAACTGGTTGGGCTTTATGTGGCCCAAGGAGCGGATACAGCAGGTCCTCACTCAGGCAGCCACAGTCGTGCGGACTTGGCGGACTTGTGTCGCCTTATCAGTCATTTTCGGGACCCAACTGCTGTATGCAAGAGTACAAGAGTAGAGATCCAGGACCGGGACGTGTGACGCTTTGACGCCATACTTTGACGGCTTCTTTGGGTTGGGACGGCGACGGTCACTCCTTGTTGAAGACTGAGTGCGTTTTTTTTCAGGTGAAGACTGGGAGCCGCATCGACACCCACAACTTCATTGTTTGCATGCGTAAGGTCCGTGAGTGCGAACTGGAGGCGACGGCATCGCAGCAAATGGCGATGGTTGGTTGTCGCATCCTAAACTAACAGCTGTGCTGAACATTTTTCTTTTTTACAAATTACTTGAGTTAAAGATGTGAAGACAAAAGGCCCTCCTTGACTTTTGCGCCTCAGATGGTTCAACGTGTTATGCAGGCGACACGATGCCGACCACTCTGGGACCCTGGACATGAGAGAGGCAAGCGATGCTCGTTGGGAGAGACTCATGGAGGACTGATCTTGGTGCCAGGTGGTGCCAGTTCTGAAGGAGATTGGCTATGCCCGCACCCCAGTCAAGCGGCAGCCGGAAAAGAAGTAGGACTTGATGGTCCAAATTGTGAGATAGGCAAAAGACAGTCTTAGTCAGTCGGATCTTGATTCTCTAAATTCTCTTGAGGCAAGTCTTTATTCTCAGTATCTTGAAGTTTTGAAGCCACGTATGTCGTGTCGGCATGACACAGATTCTGTTGGGTGGCTGTGACAAGGAGATGTGGGACATCTCGGCAATTTTCGAGGCTCAGATCTTCGAGAATCCAAGTAATCTCCACTCTGTTTTCGATGGGGTTCTGAAAGCGTTCACTAAGAGAAGTAGGTAATGTCCAAATTGGTTGGCTTGGTCTCCCTTTTTCAAGGCAGCCGAGGAAGCAGGTGTGCCGACCACCGAGCTGGCTCCTGAGAGAGTTCTGAGTGAGTTCTGGTTTTCGGTGCCCGCCGCAGAAAGTGGGGATTGCAAGGCTGGACTTGAGTGCGTTTTGGCGCCTCCTTTTGACCTACCGGAAACGCGAGGACAGGGATTCGAACATGCAGGACGATTTGCAGTCGTTTTCTTTTTCAACTCCCCACAGACCATCATGGCCAGCGACTCGCCTTGACTCTCATTTTCGTCCATTTTCAATCTTTTCAAACTCCGCTTTTCAATTACAATAAGCGCTTTTTTCAACTATATATTCGGCCGGTTTTGGCTTCGGTTTCCAGGGCTTTTGCGACATCGATCTCGAGCAGATCGACAAGGCCTTCGACAAGGACCGATGTGACAGATGTATGAAAGTTGCCGGCAAAGCTTTGAGAGACGACGCGCCAGGAGCAAAAGGAGTTGCTTCCAGCGCTAGAGGCATTGAAAACACTTCCAAGGCTTTTCTTACTATCGAATTGAGGAAGAACTTTCTTTTTGAAAGCCTCTGGCTTCTGTAGCAATGGTAGGGCCACTGCTCTCAAGTCGAGGCCATGTCTGCACTCAGAGAATTGGGCTTCACTGCCAACTTTCTGGTCATGGAAAGCATGCTGAACAAGGCCTGGACTAGAGCAGTTTGGTACGGATACCATCAGATGCCATTCAATTTTCCGAAGACGCACGTGACGACGCTGATTCCGGTTTCGGTGGTGGCATATTGCACAGGTTGATGTGGATGACACTGGGAGCCTCGACAAGTCTGAGTGCTCAACATTTGTGGCTGTACCTGGTGACAAGTATACCAAAAGGATCCAAAAGGTTTTTCTGTGAGTGCGAGACAGCAAAGGTCGAGCATGCCGCAGCCACGTTAGCTCAAAGGCTTCCATCACACTTTGGAACAGGATGGAGGTCACATCGCCAGCGCAGCCCACCAAGCTTGAGGAGGGGAGAGAGAAGTCGGAGAAGTCGGAAGGTTTTGTGAAGTCAAGAGGCTCTGAGATGTGCAACAATGTCCAACATGTACATGTCTATGCCTCTATGCTTCTGATTTGTGATGTGTCTTTGATTGCTGAAATCCAATGCAACTCTGTGGCGCAGCCTGTTCTTGAATGTTGAAGCACAGGAATCACAGGGCTCCGATGTCACAGTGGCTTCGGTCACGGTGTCGGACACTGCTGACACCGGGCGGCAGCCACCATGGTCGATGCTGGCAGCCTTGTGCCTGGCGAGTGCTGTTGAAGGCAAGTGCTGTCGGGTGGGCACAGAGCAACTTGTTGAACGGAGAATGTCAGGGCTGCTTTAGACCGGAGGTCGGGATGTTGTGGACGTTGCGTCGCGGGTGCACAGCACCTTCGTAGCTGCAAAAACAGGCTGATGTATAAACTGCATGCATACCAGGGACAAACAATGGATTCAGATGCATAATGTTTGACTGATAGTCTTCTGGCATTTTCTGACTTCTAGCCACAGTTTGCTCAAGGGCAGGGCCTGTGTGGCCTATGCCCAAGAGCAGCAACTCATGATCTGGTTTTTGCTTCAATTGCGAAGTGAAAAGATGTTTGCATCATTGTTACAAGTTGTTCCTTAAGTACTGCTGAACCAGGAAGGAGGCCATCGCTTTTAGGTTGGAGGCCATCGCTTTATCGCTTTTGGGTAGGGGGGCAGAGCAGTTGAGCAGCTTTTTGGTGAAGTTCCTTTGTTTCCTACTGCTGCTTCTTTCCCGCGCATTGGAGCTTTCCCGCGCTTGGGATGCTGGAGCAATTGCAAGCGAAGGCTCGAGAGAAGATCTTGCTGGAAGCGCTTGAGGATGTGGAGTTCCGGTCAGAACCGAACCTAGACGGACCCAACTCCAAAGTAGTGGGCTTTTTCGAGTATGGCCGTGTGGTTCTTGTGAGAGATCTCACAAATGGCTGGGCCAAGCTACATGAAGACGAAGTGTGGGCCAGTACTGAGGGCATGGAGGGCGGAGGTGAACTTCCAAATGCCTTTGTATTGGTTGACGGCCGCCCCCTTGGCCTGCAGCGCTTCTTTCGGGTTTTCAGCAAAGACTTGGAAGACTGACTTTGGCTTCAGTCAGGCGTGTTTTTCTCTTCAGTTGGTCATTTGCGGAACTGGCAAAGATAGGACCACCGAATCGTTTCTTGAAGCAAACGAGGGCACGTTAACCGCCCCCAGACGGCCGGATTTTTGGATCTCGAGCTTCTCAGGAAGACTGGCCCTTCTTTGAAGCCTTGCGCTGCGCGGAAGCCAATGGCGTGACGTGGCGAAAGCTCCCGCAAGGCTTGAGGCCCAAGCCCCTCATGGAGTTGGCCTGGCTGAGTAGTTGGCACTCACCGGATGGCACCCTGATGGAGGCACCAGCTTTGCTCCATGAAGATCACAGGATGGACTTGAAAGATGAGCATCTTCCGAGACTTTGCGTTGCATCCATGGTCAGGGCTCAATCAGCGAAGCTGCTGGAGAGCTTGATTCTTCAGCATCACGGAAATGGATTTCAGCAAGTGATGCTGTATTTTGATGCCCCGGATGAGGAAGGTGAGGCTGAGGCGATTGCAGCTGTTGAAGCGTTTGCAAGACCACTACCAACAGGTCCAAATGGCCTGCTGTGTTCCGCAGTTGCCATTCGCTGCACTGAGGAGTGGTGGAGGGAGGCGCGTGAGACGTCGAGATACTATTTGCGAGAGGATCACCCGCTGGAACTCTACCGTGAAACAGCACACCTTGATGCACACATCAAGGATGTTCAAGCGCGCCAAATGATTTGTATCGAGCATGCTCTCTTCACCGCACAAAAGGAAGGCTACCAATGGCTACTTCATGTGGATGCAGATGAAATTTTGTTCTTTCCTGACCAGGAGAGACATGATGATGCCCGGAAATTCTTTGCTGAGGTTCCACTTCATTTTTCGGCTGTGCGCTTTGCCAACCTCGAAGCAGTTCCGGAAGTCTTAGAAGTGGAAGATCCCTTTGAGGAGGTCAGTCTTTTCAAGATGAATCCAATGCTGCTTGAAGAGCTGGGCGTCGAGCCTCGCATTTTGTATTCTGGAGAAGTGGCGGATGAAGACCAAGAGCTTGAGCCAGACCTCTATGCGCGCAAACACGCGGACGCGGTTCCCGGAGGCCATCCGCATGGATATGTGCGGCTTCCTCGAAAGGAGAGGCACGCTCTTCGTCGCTTATTGGGCATCATGCATGAGATTGCTGCCAAGAGAAGTCCTGTACTGGAAGGGCTGGGCGTGAGTCTAAGCCCAATCGAACAGCGTCAGAGCACTGAAGACGACTCAAGTGATGATGAGAGTTGCCATGGGCCACGGCCACACTGTCCTGCCTTTTTTAATTCCTACTCCAATGGCAAGTGTGCAGTCTCCAGGAGATGCCTAGTTGCCAGCATTTTTACTTTTTGTGCTTTCTGTCGTTTTGGAGGCATCTCCCGTATACAGTATTTTTCCAGAAAAGACAAACAAGGTAAGGACGTCTATTGGGCCACGAGGTGAATTGCCACCACTGCCAGCAGGTGTTCATGGATTTCTTCGTGATGGAGGGATGACTCTCTACACCTTGCTTTGCAAGGGGCCTGGTGCACCGGTGGTGCTTCACTACGCCAACTGTGGCTTCAACTTGTGGCGCCAGAAGTATGACGTTCTCTGCAAGGACCACGGCACGGAAGATGGCGCATTTTCCACCAGGAGGCCTGGCATTGGCGAAATCCGTTCTCACATCGCCACGAGGCAACTCGTACTCAAAGGAAATCAGGAAGAACTGCAACGATTCTACAGGACCTTTGTGCCTTTGGCAGCATTGTATGAGATGTGCCTTTTTGACATTGAGATCTTTGGTCAGGATCGTTAACTGTCGCCAATTGGAGAAAAGAGCTCTTTGTTGTCAGTGAGCTCCCATCAATACGACTGAGCCTGTTTTCCAACATGTTACCCTTCAGCAACTAGAGCCTGGGTGTTGAGCATCTATGTGCGGCAGCCTGTTGCTGTTGGACTTGGTGCATTTCCCATTATCCTGACTTGCCTTTTTTGAGGGTCCTCCTTTTTCGTCGCTGCTGGCTGGCTTAGGTGGAGGGGAACAACTACGATGAGCTCGCTTACTTGGCCCAGTTTGGCTTGGTTCTTCGACTCTCCCGACCTCGTGAAAGGCGGGTGGGTCGGTTCAGCCAACGACCGAGGGTGACCGAGGTCATTGGAGGTCCAGACAGCATTCTTGCTCCTAGTAGCGATGCCCTTTGCTCCTAGTAGCATCCTTGCTCCTAGTAGTAAGGCCAGGAGCCCCTAGTAGCGTCCTTGCTCCTAGTAGCGATGCCCTTTGCATTCCCTGAAGGTTGACAGCATTGCGGCAAGTCCTCCAAGACTTTGGACCGCCTGTGGGTGAAGCGACTGCGGAGAAAAGTCTTCCGCAAGAGGGAACTGCCTTTAAGGTATCTCAAACCTTCTCAGAATTGTTTCATGGTTGTCAAGCACAAGCAATAGCCCTGGTCAACTATCATAACCTAATTTTCTTAGCACCAATGGTTCTTGCTACCAATCGTTAGGAAGTTACTGGGATATTGCACAGGCAGCTTTGCCGAGATATTGGCCTGGGCAGGCATCGATTCACAGCTGGTGCCTGCATGCCAATTCGCTTTGCAGAAGGGTGGCCTGATGAAGTTGACAGATGTTGCTCCTTGTCAGCAGAGTGAGAAGCCACATATTTGTAATTTGTACAATCTAAGAATAGAACATAATCCCTCATTTGACCCATTTGACTGCTTTGTGCCTTCACAGTTTCAGCGTATGGCGCGAACGTGCGCGATTCCGCAGAAATTGAGGCCATCCTGAGCACCGTTCAGATGGTCCTAACCAATCTGGCTGCACCCTTTTGGGGTGTCCTCGCTGACCGAGGTGAGAGGTAAAGTGGTGTGAAGGGTAGCTTTTCTAACTCGAGCAGAATCAGTAGTATGAGCACGAAATGCCTGCTGGAAGGCATTGATCTCACGAGCCACCAGTATGGATGTCACGGTTGTGACACAAATGTGTGCTTCACAACTTCACAAACACAGACTGGAAAGAGGCTTCCAGAACCAGAACCTGCTTTTCTGACTGCTGTTTGGCAGGCTGCCTCAAAAGGAAGCACATCTTGATGCTTGGATCGCTGGGAGAGGCAACTGCTGCCCTTCGGCAACACCACTTCGGAAAGACCGAAAGACCTGGAGCTGCACTGAGAACGGTCAGGTGACTCGAGCGCACTGAGGCGACGTTGATGGCCTTTGTCCCCGCCAACGGATTTGGAATGATGATCGTTGATGTCTCAGTTGAAGAAGAATCATCATGAAGCAAACTTGTTGAGCCGCAAGTAGAAACGTCGAGGAGCGCCTAGTTGCATCCTTTGCTCCTAGTAGTACAGCAAAAAAAGAGCTGGAATGGTCTGGCTGTAGTTCTGGTCATGCATGGTGCTGGTGATGCTTAAGCAAAGGCTTTGCATTTCTTGCAGTTGCAAATCAGCTGTGTATCCTTACAACCCAGGCCCTTCGTGGAATGAGTGGATTCTTTCTGGCATCTTTAAGGCGTGGAATGATGGAATGATGATGGAATGGTTTGGAGCTGGCCAAAGCGCTCGTTTTGGGTTCCACTGAAAGACATCGATCCTTCAACCCTCCGACGAGGCCCATTGTGAATGGCATTGTGGCAGATTCGACCTCTGACGATCGCCGTGGCAAAATGTTCTCCTATGTGCAGAGTGCGCTGTTGGTGGGCATGTGCCTGACGACACTGCACCTTGTTTTGCAAGAGAACGACCGAGTCCACTGACTCGATCGCAGGATTATCGGCATGCACTGAGGGTTGCTGGCAATTTGGCCAACATCACAATTGGTACCTTGGCAGAACTCATACTGCTGAGACGAGCCACAGTGTATTCGTATTCGAATCTAGAGCAAGGCTTTTTGAGCAGGCTCAAAGTGGGAACTAGCTCTTGATCATCTTGAAACACAGTGAACGCCCACTGAATTCGAGGAATCCTTTGTATTGTTTGCCTGAGGCGAAATTCCTGGGTGGCGAGCACTCTTTGTTTTGGGGGGTGTGCTTGCTGCTCTCATCGGTGCAGTAATTGGTGTATTTATGGCACCCTGTTTGCATGGCCTGGTTTGCTTTGGCACCTGCGAGTGTTTGGATGATCCAGTGTGACCTGAAAAAAGTCTTGGCCGACAGCTGGAGGTCGAGCCACCGAAACAGCTGGATGCCTCAGCAGGCAAGAGTGGATGCAATGCGGTGATTGAAGAATTGTGCATCATGGTGCGACCCTCAGAAATCAAGAGACTGCGACATCTCTGCAGGATACTTAGTACTTCCGAGTCGGTAAACTGAATCCACTGCTGAGGTGCACTTTTTAACAATCCCCACCTTTTTGATCATGGTGGTGCAGCTTGGGCTGCAGGAAAAAGCGGTGTGCGAGTTCGTTGGGAACTGACTTAGGCTTTAGGAGGATACTGGGATACCGGGGTTTACATGGACATCCAGGAGTTCCTGGTCTTCGTACGGTGGAGCCAGTTGAACATTGGGCTTGGACTCCTTGTCTTCTCTAAATCGGGTTCTTTGGAATACCAAGGCAAGGAATCTTTGGCACCATCCCGTGGACTGTGGCTTGGCGAGCTCATCGATTGAAAGCTGACACCCTGAGGCAAGTTATGACGTGTCAATCAATCTCTCCAATGATACCGAATGTTTCATCATTGGAGAGTTGATGTCACGAAGGACCGTGAGTTGATGTCACGAAGTGCAGGTTTGCTTGCCGTGAAGACCGGAAAGCATGCATGCAGCAAACATGCATCACAGGCTTTGATCTATGAAAAGGAGAGTGAATCCGCTATGTTCGCCAAGGTCATGGGCAACAACCTGCTCTTCTTCAAGCTCTCAGGTCTTGAGGATTGGCAAGGATCCCTTCTAGCATCAGAAGGCGCTTTGGCTGTTTTTCCACACTTTTTCCTTGACCCTTCTGAAGGCGAATCAGTTGTACAAGTTGTACAACATCAGTTTACTTGGCCTTTTCATGGTCTACGTTCCGCTCTTCCGTGATGTTCGTTCGAATCGCCCAAAAGGCACGGTGGTGGGTGTCTTCGGGAACCTGCTTGGGGGGTTCATCGCAGACATTTTAGCCAAGCGCTTTGGCTACCATGGCCGACCTCTTAGTGACACCTGGCTGCAAGTGCTGGTCATCACTTCAAGGAACCCTTGGAACAAAGGAAGATTAGTAGAACATAATTATATATACAACATGATAAGAACAAAACCATCGGTTGGAGACTGGAGGCCTCCTGAGGCAGGAAGAGCACTTTTTGGACCAGGCACAAGGCCTGAGGCTTGTTCTGTCAAGGCACAGATCAGTGTGGCCGTGGGCATTCCTTTGATCTACCTTTGGTTCGCGGGCATTCCACCAGGTTCCGACGCAGCGGTCTTCGGCACCTTGGATCAGACTTGTGGAAAGCCTCGTTCTTCTAGGGCTCAAGAGGCTCTGGAGGAGGCAGCTTGTTGCCCACCAAGTATCCCTCATGTTTGCTTGGTGTGCTTTGTTTTCAAGGGACTGCGGTGACCGACTTCCTGTTTTCACATGGCTCGCTGCCACAGCGAGGCGTCTACTTCACGGTGATCGCTTGCTTTAGCACCCTTGGAAACTGGGCACAGTCTGGGACCAACTTCCCGATCCTGTCGGACATTGTGCCCCCACAGAACCGCAGTCCCTTGGCACCGACTCGTCACAGAAGTGACACAGAAGTGACACTTGTGCTTTGTTGTGAAGCTTTTGCCTTTTGGTGCTGGATTCTCTGTGAGGTAAAGTCATGGCGGTGGAGTGCGCCCTTGAGAACTCCATTGCCACCCTCATTGGCCCCTTGTTCGTGGCAAACTTGGCGAACGCCTTTGGCTATGAGTTTGGGCGAAATGAGGACTGTCGCCGCCCGTGCTTTGCTTTTCGTTCTTTGGCCCGTGACCACATTAACAGCCCGAAAGCGAAGTTCCATTAGTGGTCATTTCGAGGTTGATTGTTGATTTCTGTTGAATGGAAAGCGGTACAGCCAAGATTTCAGAACGTTGAATTCATGGATTGGAAAAGGCAGAACAGCACTTTGATGAGGAACCTTGCATGATCTTGTATGAGTTTATACTTTCCAGTCATGAAGTTTTGAGCAAATTTGACCAAAGATGTATGTGACCCTGGGTGACCCAATTCTTTCAGAACTTGCACACCGAATCAATATGCGCCAGGGTGAGAGCAGAGACATCCCTTCTGCAGTTGCTTTGGGCCAGGCGATGGCCGTCCCATGGCACCCAATTCAGCGAGGAACGGGTCCCGAAACTACGAAGTCTGCGTGCAAGACACATCACTTTCGATGTTTTCCCCGGTTTTGGACCCTACTTAACATTGCAAGAACTAGGACTGCAAAAGATGTTGTGTCCAGGGCTCCGCATCTTGGGGGCTTTCTGCTTAAACACTTGCTTCAATCACAATCAAAGCCTGACTAGTGATGTGGGGATCATGTCCCCACTGTGGTTCAGAAGAGTCATTCTTATTTTTGTTAGTTCTAGATAATGTTTCTGCACCCAAGGTCGGGCATGTTTGTTCATTTTCCAAGCCTCGGACGCCCAGGCAACAATTTGTATCCCCTGGTGCGTGACCTTCTTGGGGTACAGCTTTTTCCACATCAGCTACCCCGCAGACATGCGCAGGCTTAAGGCCAGAGCGCTGACTTGTGACTTGATATGGTATGGATAATCTTTTGGAGGGCAGAGGAATTGGAGGTGAGGTGAACCATGCGCTTCGCGCAGTTTGTGTAGCAAAGAGCCGAGGAGAAGGTCAAAGAGGTGTTTCAGTTTGGCTGGCCAGGTCCAATACTCCCAATGTTGCCCTCTCAGACACCTAACCTTTGTCCTGCTCGTGCCTTCAGCCAATCTGAGTTGTAGACGGAGAGACGTTTGCAAACTTTGACGGCCATCCTATGAGGGCCGTCAATCCGGTCCTATCCTTCCAAGAAACTGGCGTTCCGGTCGACTGTCTCTGTGAGGCGCAGCTCGAGAAAGAGAAAGCCAGCGCGGCCAGCGGGGCTGTGGAAGTGAAGGAAGCTGAAGTAATTTAGGTCCGGTCGCCTGGAATGAAGCTGAACTTTTTGGATGTTCAATCGGAAGGACCATGTTGGCTATTTCAATGCTGTCTTCCTCTAAGCATGCATAGATAGGCACCCGATCCATAGGTTGGTGGTCGACTTTCCCTCCTATCAATCATCAGTCGAAGAGACATCCACATGTGTTGGATTCTTCCGTAATCAATCCCTACTGGACGGCCTTTGAGGTTGAGCCAGACCACGTTTGCTGAGCTCAATTAATCCATTATCTTTCGACAAGAGCCACCAATCTGGCAGCCTTTGTTGAATCACTGAGGCCAAGAGTGCCCTTGTGACCAGCGTTCTTTTTGGCACAGCACCGTGTGTCAGGTACGTCAGGTGTTTGTGCTTTGGCCAGTTTGATGACCCACCTTCTGACTACAGAGAGAGGTCTTAGCAAATCATGAGGCTGAATGCTTTATGACTTGAGATGTGCAGCTCACCATTGACATTTACTTTGCGGCCAAAGAAACACTCCACCAATGCCCACAAAGGCTGCTGTAGCCGGAGCCGAAGCTGCTCAATTCGAGCAGCGGTGGCTCTTGGGTGACTTCATTAGGATCTGTTGTAACCCGTACAGCAGGTTGGAATTTGCTATTGCAGTTGGCCTGGCAGATACGCCCAGACATGCAATCCACGCATCGATCAAGGATCAAGGGGAGGTGACGCCACAAGTTGGCATTTTGTCGTGGTAAACCACCTGGATTGGTCCAAAGAACATGGCGCTCAAAGGATGAAACGAGATGAAACGAGTACGCACCCAAACATGAAGGTTGGTGGCAGGGAAGAACTCATGGCTCAATGAGTTTGTGTCTCTTTTTCTTGAACAACGCAACCCATCTGTCAGTTCTTCCAACGACGCTGTCAGTTTCCGTCCTGAGCTCGCTGAGAGACCTCGCTGCTGAGGCGAGAGTTTCGGAAGATGGTCCGTGTCTTTTCTGCAAAGAGGAGGACCACTGGACGAGGATTCTACGGGACCCGTGAAGGTCGCGTCTTGGAAGGTCTACCCAAAGATGCTATGGGGATCGTGTAGGGCGCGACAACGATGACTAGGCCTCTTTGCAAAGTTGGGAAGTCCATTCGGAGCCAATTGCTTTCGCTTTTCCAAGGCATGCTGCAGGCGCGATGGGTAGAGTATGCTGTGAGAAACAGATAGATCCAGGCCACTTAGTTAAGTTTCCTTAAAAATCTAGGAACGAAATGAATAGAAGCGTGAGCTATCCTGTGTCCATACGTAGTAGCTGACTTGTAGGTACTAGCGACTCCCTTGCTTGTACTAGCTACCGACTCCCTAGCTAACCTACCTCTTCCCTCTACTAGCGGCCTACCCCCCCCAGAAAAAAAAGAATCATTCTGAGCGCTTCTTCAGAAACCAAACTTTAAAAGCGCAGTGAAGACAAGCCAATGTTTTTCTCTACTGCGCACTTGATTTCTGCCGAGCCCCGCCAGGAGCGAGAGACCTTCAACTACAAGAAGGCTTGAAACTTGAAAATGTACCCTGCCTCATTCAGGTGGAAGTTTCACATGACCTTTGGGAAGGCTATTTCCGAACAGAGTATTTCTGCGCTTCTTCTGTGCACTTCTTCGGGGTCGCGTGCTGGTAGGCCTTCTGGGCTGCTGTTCCAGAGGGTGCACAGGCTGGGCTCTGGACCGCCTGACTGAAAGGACAGCCCGACCGCCATGCCCCGCAGGGTCTCAACGAGAAGGAAGCTGCCCAGGTGGAGCGGGAAGCTGGACGTCTTAAGACATCGATTGGAAGCGTCCGCCAAGTGTGGAATCGTGCGAGAGGACCCTAATGTGACAGGAGTTTTTGTGGTAGCATTCAGTCACCCAATCAAACAAAGCCCGCTTGATAGATGAAGTTATTGTTGTCAAACAATCAAAATCCAAACTCCCTGCTCGTCATTTTGATAAAACAGAAGCATGAGCGAACACATCCAGGCAATCAAAGAGCTTGGCTTTCGTGTTCGTCACCAGGCTGCGTTGGGTGGTATCAATCTGGCCGATTGACCAACTTGGTCATCACGTCCAGTCTCATTGTTTTGATATGTTTTGATCAATTTGTCCCATCCTGCAACGACCAATGTTTACTGCAGGGTCGAAGTGGAAGTTCTGTTTCTTTTGCAGTCCACAGCTGCGAAAATCGAAACGAAAGGCCTAAAGTGTCTGGACTTGCCAAGTGTCTGCGAGTCTGGACTTGCCCAGCATAGATTGAACATAGGCATCAAAGCTGTTCTAAACTTTGGTGCACAAGCCTGAACAACTTCAACATTATTCCCAGCACGATTTGCATCATTTGCTTTTGTGATTTCTGCATCCAAGTCATCCTTCCACGTAACCCGCCAGAACTCACCTTTGGCAGCTCTGCCTCTGGGGCAAGTTCATGTCCAAAATCAAAGCTTCCCCTGGCGAGTCCTCCAATCTTCAGACCCACCTGTCGTCTGAGCGTCGCGCCATCGCTCGCAGTACCTTTCCTTGGCAGCACAAGTCTGTGCCAAGTCACACCGTGTGGCCCGGCTTCCCAGAACACCGAGACGGACGTCGGAGATTGGAGAACGCTGATTGGGGCAAAGAGCCCGGGCGCAGCGATGTCGCCAAGGTTGACACAGATTTCATTGGGGGTGGATATTTATTTTTTCGTAAAGGTAGTTTACAATTGTTTTTCTATATAGATATGTTTTTTCTTTTGCTGTATTTTTTCTTTTGCTGATTCTTTTGGGTTTTGCCGTTTTTTGCTTTCTCTGCTTCTCCGCATTTGCTTCGTTTGGTGCTTATTCTGCTTTTTTGCTCTTGCTGTGTTTTTATTGTTGCTTCCTTGGGGTTGAACATGTCAGGTGATGTCAGGAGTACAGGCGTGTTTGAAAGTGGTTGCAGGGAATCGATCTGACACCTCAGGGGTTAGCACCAAAAAGTTGTCTACTTGGCCGATTTTTCTCTGAAGCCATGACACCAAGTGAATTGAAGACGTTCTATGGAGCAGAGTAGAGCAGTGGCATAAATAGGTTGAACCCTAGATGCGCATTTCGTATACATATATTATTAATTTTTAGCTTCTGGTGTGTAGAACATAGCGATTGGCGTCATGCAATGTGATGAAACAGCAGATGAGGAACAGAAACACATAATAAACTTCGAAGGGGTGGATGTTTGCTTCCACCATTTGCCGCCATTGTGCTGAACCATGGTTTGCAATGGCTGGCTGAGCTTGGTAGTTCACCATGTTCACAAAAAGCTGGAAGCATGTCGAATATTTTGAACACGACAGGCAAGATCTATCAGGCATGCGGCATTCCTGATAGACCTCGCGTGTCGAGGCACACGACCGCACGCGGGGTATGTGGCATGCCACATGCCCCACGTGCAGTCGTGTGGTTTGTTCGACAGCCTTGAAGAAGCACGTGGCCGCCTGGGCCGCCTGGGCCAAGAAAGGCTGGCTTATTTTTGCTCCAGTTGCCGAAGTTGTTGAAGCACAGGGAAGTTTGACATGCAATGGTCAACGACCCACATTCTCTATGGACACACTCGGATCTCATTCTTTTGCGGCCATTCACTCACGCCCTCCGCACAAAAGTCTTAGCTTCGAGAGCATCAGTTGGACTGTGGTTTTGTTCTACCCTCCTGCCCCTGCCAACAATTGCCCATGTGCCTGATTTTAACCTTTTCATGGAATTTGATGAACATAGTGCAAGATTCTTATGGGCTTGCGCGTAAGAATACCACCCTCTCTAATTCACTCTAGCGGTCGACCACTTTTGTTGACTTGGTGTACTTGATGGTACTAGAGTTGAGGCACCCTTTGTGTTGTTGTGCCTGTTAGGCGTTTACGCACTTCACCCCTCGGGTTCTGAATTTCTCCCCCCGCACCTTCCACCAAGAAATTTAGAATAACTTCTGGAGCGGCCAGAATCTGTTGAACGCTCAGGTGCACGCCGTTTCGTTGAATGTTCAGGGAATGTGGGCCCGTGTGGGTAAGGATTCTTTGTGCATATTTCTGGATGCAGCGGTTCGGACTTGTAGAGCCCAAGTGCTTTGCTTGACCAAGCTCATGGGCTGGGAAGGTGGGCCTGCTGGGCTGCCACCCAGCAGCCCCATCTGGATTGATCAAGCGGTCTGAGCATTAACAAGTTGCCGAGTGCAGGTGGTGGGGTCCACACTAGGTGCGTGGTGGTCATCCAGCTTATGTTGCAACAGCGCTGGGCATGGCAGGCTTCCGAAGCAAAAAGGTACAAGAAACAGTTGTTAAGCTGTTGAGAGAGGAAAGAGGACAAGCAGCCATCCGAGAACAAGAGTTGCAAGAGGCACATCACAAAGCACATCACGAAGAAGACGTCTTGAAGAAGTGTGATTTGCCAGGAAGCTAAGCCAACCAAGGCGTTTGTTCCGTGTGGACATATTTGTGTTTGCGCCCCTGCTGGAATACTTACCCACAGCAGGGTGGTGGGAAATGCTGTCCGACTTGCTAGAAGCAAGTGGATCTTTCATTTGCAGCGTGTGGGAGCACCTGAATTGTATACAATCGAATGCATGGTTTCATGGAATTTTGTTCTTGCCTAGTAAAAAGTGCATTGCTACTAGCAACAAGAGCATTACTACTAGTAGCTTCTAACAAGGGCATCGCTACTAGTGACAAAAGGTGGTCCATCATAGAATCTAGCCAGTCCATCGAATTTGCAAGCATGAAGGAGGAGGTGATAGAAGGCAGTGCAAAGACCAGACACGCCCATGTTTAAACTTGTGACCTGATTGTGGAATCGTTTGATGTGTTTGTGCCTCAACTACCCGCAATTTTTGATTGTAAAACACAGTGCGTTGGCTTCGGTTGCCTTCCCAAAACTTGAGACTCAGCGGCCTCGGGGCTGCCCTCTTATACAAGTCAGTGTCCTCATGCTGGCCATGTTACAATCTGCCGGCAGCAAATTTCTTCCATCTAAGACTCAGCAACCTCCCAATAACAGCACTTTCCAAATGTTTGGAAAGTGCTATTATTGGGAGGTAGCTGAGTCTTAGATGGACAAATTTTGCTGCCGGCAGATGCAAGATATCTTGGGGTTGAAAATGGTGTCTGGTGATGTCAGCATTTCAGGCGTGTTTGAAAGTACCGGTGGGGAAAAAATCATGCATTAAAAGTGCACCCTTTCATTGATGTCATGGTCGTAGATTTGGCCCGGAAATTGTCCCAGGACGAGCCCTTCCTGGATCAGATGGCCTTTGTACGTCACTCTTTGGCATGTTTTTCCAAGGAAGATACTGTGCTGCCGGGTCCTTTCTCCTATTTTTGTGCACCTTTAGTGGCAATTAGATTTGTTCGGACCTCCTGATTTTTTGGCAGTGGGTGTAAATTGGATGTGAGATCATGTATGTAGAGATTGAGTTCAGCTCAGCCAGGTGTTTGCTCCTATCATTCACGAGACTTGAGAGAGGTCGGACTGGGTTCATTACTGAGAAGAGCACAGACGGCTAGGCTATGTAGATACTGATATACTGAGTTGAGCTGAGATATCAAAAGCAGAATATCCGTGGCACATTCGTTTGGAGCGCTTCTTGTACACCCTCCACTGGGCCCAACTGCTCACCTGCATGTGTATATATATATAACAAATTATATATGTAGCAGGACAAACTCCGAATTTCCAAACTTTGTTTGTCGAATCCACAGTCGAAGATTTGCAGGTGTACAAGTCGAACGGCGGTTGGACAGAGGGTGAGGCTGACAGGGCCGAATGGCTTCTGAAAGTACTTTTTGCTGAGTCCGTGTATTGAGGAGGAGATAGGTCTGGTGCATGGACACCTGCAAAACTGTAGATTGTAGTTTTGGGATATTCTAGACATCATCTTCACACAGATGTAGGACTTTTGCTTTAGACAAGGGCTTAGGTGGCTCTTGTACGATATGGCACAGCAACATGGTGTGTTGTTTACAGTGGTCTTTTCTGCCAGCCTCGAAGTTGAAGTCTGAGTTTCATGTTGGCTTGGAGAATATATATATATAGAGTGTCTGGCGTTTCTGCAAGGTAAACCACTTGCAAAGTGTCTTCAACCGATATGACATCAAGCATACTGGCCTCATTGCCAGCAAGGAGTTGGACACTCAACCCAAGGATTGGAGTGAGGCTGACTTTGCAAGACATGAATGGAACAAGACATGGCATTGAGTTTACACGTGGCATTGTCTAGCGAAAGCACTTGGGCGACTCGGTGGGTGCCTAGGTTGGTGCGGATGGTCGAAGATCTTTTTCCTGTTCTTGCGCGGGACAGGCGTGGAAGGTGAACGTCGGTGTTCCACAGGGGTGTTTCTACAAATAGGGGACTGTCGCAGTCAGAAGGAGAGTGATTTTTTGGGGCCTATTTTGAGAAGCACTAACATGTTTTGACCACTTCAAGGGTGCCTTCGGATTTTAAGCCTTTGATGCTTGGCACGTTTGAACGATCCTCGCTCCTTTTCACGAAGCTGAATGTCCATAGACTGTCCATAGACGAGTCGAGGGGTGCACTGTGCACTTTTCATTGATGTCTCATGCACTCATGATCATGTTCTTTGAGGAAGATGCGGCCGGAGTTGCAAAGAATCATGAAAGAGGCGTCTTATTGGGGCATGTTTGTCGGAGCTGGATGTGGTTGGATGAGACTCACATGTGTGCAAACTTGAGTCCCACAACCCAGAACCCATTCGGAGCAAAAGCAACTCGCGTCGAGTGTTGATTTTTTGAGATGCGCTCTCCAATCCCTGGGTGCAGGTGCTTCAAGAGACATGGTCCTTTCAGGGTCTCGGCTTCAAAGACTTCTTGAAGCTCATGCGGCTCTTCCGGGAATTCCAGGACAGCTTCAGATGGCAACATGTTGCCATGGCTCTTAGGTCTTAGGTTGGAGGCCATCGCTATTAGGTTCAACAACCAGGTGTTTCGCAATCCACAAGTTTTGACAAGAACTGGATCGGCCAAACAGGACCGCGAACGTTCCAAGAAGGAGGCCAAGCCATTGAGGCCCAGGGTGGCACAGGGCGGTGAAAAGAGTCTTGAAAGGATTTGAACTAAGATTTTCTTGATGCATGAGAAGATTCTATGGGAGTTCGTAGACTGTCAACCGTGGTTTCATGTCTTGACATTCCAATAATTATCTCCAGGATTGTTTTGCATAGCACGAAGGAGACTTGGGACACAGATGGATCATGACAGAACACAGGGTTCAACTCTTCTGAAGTTGCACAGCCGGGAAGCTTACAACCTTTTGCTGTCGATTGTTGGATGAGTGGCGAAGCCCAACTTGACGGTTGAGCTTCTGGAAGCAGGGAGGAGGAATATGTAAACAGATCCTTTTTGTGAGTTCTCCTCAACTCAATGCTGAACGGCATAGTGACTGGTTTTTTTGGTCCTTTTTCACAAAAGACTTCCAACTCTGGTCGCTTGGTGGGGGTTCAGTAAGTCTTGCTCTACAAGCACTGCTTTTGGGATCAGACTTTTGAGAAATTGCAGTATTTAGTGGACCAGATTTTGTTTTTGGAGGACCGTGTGTGAACTGAGTACTTGTGGAGCTGCTGTCTAAGGTTCCGAGACTTCTTCCTGGCAGCACACGCCCATTCAAATTCTAGAAGTGCAGGACCTGGAGTGGAGATTTGCTTTGATCAGGCACGAACCCGCAGACGCGATCCAAGCTTACAGGGCAAGATGAAAGTACACAAATGCTCAAAGTGGAGCGCATCGTTGGATTCTTTTTAAGGTTCAAATCATCAAGTACTAGAAGTGGAGAGTAGAGTTCAGTATAGTATACAGTATGTTCAGTGCAGAATATGGTGTCGTCGTGTTGTAGAACTAGTCTTTCAGTCTGGTTTCTGCTTGCGAACCATGGACTGGACTTCGATACTTAAAGGTCACTGTGTTGAAAACTTGTCAGAACTGACAGTTCTGGAAGATGATCTTCGACATCACTCCTCTGGGCGATTCGTTGACAGCACAGCTCAAGAATATCTTTCACCAGGCCACGACGCAAACATATGCGACAAGACCGTCATGGGACGCCAAGACCGTTGTGGCAAGACAGTTAGCATGGGTGCAGCTTCCAAGTTGTTGGTTGCTCTCCTCTGACCTTCTCATCCACCGGCCTCCAGCGCCGCAGTTCACGCAGAAGAACCCCAACGCCGTGCGAAGCAAGCAGCGCGTTGAGGACGGCTTAGGTGATTATACTTATACTTCATATAGATTCCCGATTGTCCGTTTGTACTCCGCTTATTTTTCGTGTAGGTGGACCACCATTACTACAGTATATACAATGAGGTCCTTGACCTTCAAATAAAAAAAATCATGAGTTCAAGGCTATGCCTGGCACAGGAAAATATTATATAGAAACCAGCATTTTTGCACAGGACTTCATAGAAGAAACAAGTACAGGACAAAATATATGAACACATTTCAATTTCTCCGGGAATCATCTCTCCTGCACCGGTGTCAAGGGCAAAAAAGACAGGCCGTCTTTTATCACACGAAGCCACCAGGATCCACGGAGCATTTAGCAGAATAGGACTCCATAGTCTATAGTTTGGGATAACCAGTTGAGGATGCGGACTTCCCAGAGTTCTTGCTCATGATGAAGCACCTGTTGGACATCAACTTCGCAAAGATTCAGGCACAGAAAACTCATTGAGAATCAACTTGTTTTTCTCACAACCCAGCACTGTCAGTAGGGTCAGTTTGAGCCCAGAGTGGCTTTGGACCACGAAGACCTTTCGAAGACCTGACCAAGTTGTTTGTTCCTAAGCCTTGAGACTGAGACTCGCCTGTTACCAAGAGACGCTTGGCTGAGCATTTGCTTGTGCAGGAGAAGACGAGGTCATCAAGGCAAGAGATTTCAACGGGGGAGTTCCCAGAGAGGGCTGTGTTATGAGTTATGAACCATACAGTGCTTGATCCAGCAAGCCGTGGTAGAGAAACTGGGAGCAAAAAAAAGAAGAAAAGATAAGACAAGACATGACAGTTGTTGGTTTTGTTGATTGTTACCGTTTAATCACATCGTTCTATCTTTTGGGTCTGTACCACTTTGTGATTCGACTGACGACAAACCCTTCCCTAGTCGATTTTGAACACCCGTGACACAAACATGACTGGCTCAGGGCTCTTCTGTTGTACGTTCAAAATGAACATGATGTCAGCTCGTCAAGGACGAATGGCAAACCAATACCAAGGTCGAACCTTGTGCTATTCATTTGAGGTGCCCATCCAATGCACCTGACCCATGATTTTGGGGGAGCTGGTTCTTCAACCAATTTCAGTGCTCCAAGTTGGGATCGTTTGGACCTCAAGTCCATTTCGCCTTGGCGTCGGACTTCGAAACGAGTGTCTGCTCAGGGTCTGAGAAGCGGGTCTTCGCCCTCCGTCCTTTGCGGTTCTCGACATCGGTCGACATCGGTCACTTTTCTTCGTGGACGACATCGTGTGCTCCTGGATTTCTGTGCAAATATGTGCAAATGCACAAAGGAGTGCGTCAAGTTGTTTGGCGGTTCTGAATGATTTTCCGGCACCTCCGTCGCGAGGCTTTCTCTTACCGAAGCTTCTGCTGGCCATAGCGGGCGGGTTCAAGAAGTCAACTAGCTTCAGCTTTGTTGGTTTCCGAAGGAGTCGGAGAGGGGGCTGAACATCCACCCGGAGAAGGGGTTTCCTAAGGAAAGCTGTTTTGCCGACCGAGCTGTTTGTGTATGCAAGAAGTCGGGGGGCTAGATCAGATAGAGGAACCAAGGCCATGTCACAGTCCTTTGAACGCACCGAGACGGCACTTCAATTGTCCAGATCAGAAGGGAAAGCCCCTCAAGCGACCAAAGTAAGGTGGGAACACTTGCTGCTAGCTGTTCCAGATGTGCTTGGCTTTGCCCACTCACTTTTGAAGTCAATGATGAGTTGCAGACACTGCAAGTTGGTGACGAAGCGAGCGTTTCATGGTACAGAAGGCAGCCCTCCTGAGAAAGTGCACGCGGTTGCTGGATAGAGTCGAGCTCCTCTGGGTGCAACGGCTTTACTGTAATTGTGACAATTTTGGAAAGACTACATAAGACATCATAAGACTACGTAGAAGTATGTATAAGTTGTTTAGTGAAGTGAATTTCCTTCCTGGCCCTAGCTGTCAGATAGATGATCGAATGGCAGTTTCCCTTTTTTGACATCGTTTCTCCTGGGAGTCTGACTGCCCAGCGACGTCAACTGGACATGACGCGACGTGAGTTTTAAACGCTGCAGAAGCCAAGGGCCTGGATACTGCGATCGTTTAGTCGACGACCAAAACCTCAAAGTGTCGTTTCCCTCGATCAACATTTTCCTTTTCGAGGGATTTGGGGTTTGGATTTGGACATCCTTTTGCATCGTATGGCAGTTGAAACAGATGCCTTTTGTGAAGATTTGTCGCGACACCTGTAAATGAATCGATTCAGTTGAATCGATTCCCACAGCCGAGAATGGCAAATATCAGCTTTTGGTTTTGTTTGGTGATTGATATTTTCCATAGACCCGCAACTGGGTTTAAATTAGATGTCGTCATCCAGGGCCCGTTGCGCATCGCACATCGAATTTAGGCTCGGCGAGCAATTATCCATGAAGTGGATTCGTTTGCGCAGCTGAGAGGTCTGGTTGGTGTGTGAGGAGGCGAGTGTCCATAATTTCCCATTCTATTATGTTCTAAGTTTTTATTTCTAAGAATCCTATTTGACATCCATATTCTCAGATTCTAAGCGATATTTCTATCATGTTCATATTGAAGATGCTGAACAATCACACACGCGCTTGAGCCCACAAGCGCAGCTCGACATATCGTGTGGAGAGCTAAAAAGAATTGGGCGCAACGACGACCGTTTGAATCGATGTCACTGTGTCAGCTTTAACGTGCTCGGTTGATCAGTTTTCAGTAACTGAACTTGGGTCACAGGAGGTCAGGACTCCGTTTGGATGGGAGGCTGGATTTCGTCCAGGTTTGGGTCTCCACACTTCTCCGAGGAGCCCGTTTTCCGGTTTGATTTCTTGTCAACTGTCGAAGATGACTCATTTTGGGCATCACCGCCTCGCCTTTGTGGCTGATCTGCTTCTCCGCCTGTCGTTGTTTCGTCCACCTCCGATTCTCAGCTCGAGTGTTTCCAATGAGGAGTGGGTGTTAATTCATCTATATATCTACTTTCCTTACCAGAGCAGCCTTATGTTGGATCGTTCGATCTCTTCTTGTTGCTCCTTTCTTTGCAATGGAAAATGTAATCTCATCATGCATTGAGTTGCGGTAGGTTCTTGTTACCCCTTGTGATCACACTGTCACACCGTGGCCTTGGCTGAAATCGAGTTGCGGCATTGCTGCCCCTTCTAGCAGGCCTTTGCCTCCACATTGAGAGGCAAGCAGGGGTCCAGGCTTCCAAGTTAGAGCTCGCAGCTTGGTGAATGTGACCACAGTACCTGCACACCAGACTGGGAGTGATCCTTTTTCAATT
>CAXIVM010002452.1:0-17000 GCA_964035705.1 Porites rus | reverse complement strand
CGTTTTTGGCAGATCCAAAGCATTTAGCACAGAACTCCGAACATGTCTTCTCCATTCAATTGTATCCATGGACTGTCATGGGCTTCTCTTCATGTTGTGAACGGAAAGCAGTCGGAACTCGGAATGGATAGAATATGATAGAATCCACAATGCAAGTTTGTTCACAAGACCTTCCTATTTGGGAGTGACGTTCCAAGGTCCACGCCCAGGCGACCGAGGTCCAATCAGCAGGGCGCCAGGAGTAACAATGCAAACTTTGTCACCTTTAAGAATCAGCAAAGCAATAGAAAAAGCAAAAGCAAGCATGAAGAAGCTTGTTAAGAAGATCTAAGAAGCTTGCTAAGAAGCGTTGCTTAGTTGCCGTTGCGAGGGGAACGGTCTCGTTCTGGCGACCGGTATCGGCGGCCGCCTGACAGACTGGAACGGCCGGGAGGCGCGGCACTCAAGAAGTAAATATGTTTAATTACATTTACTCGAGGAATTGTTTGGAAAGCACAGGGAACCTGGTGAGCCCGTTTCTTTCTAAATAAGACGAGTAGCTTCTTGTTACTAGTAGCGATGGCCTCCAATGCACGAATTGCATGTAAAAGAACATGTAGAACATGCGACAGGGCCGCCACGGCCCTTCGGTTTCACTGTTCGGTTGGCGGGTCAAGATGTATGCGAGAAATCACATGGCAGCGGTGCACATTGATATCTTCAAGGTTCCTTGTGGGTTTTAGCCCATCCGGGGTTTGAGTGGTGTTCCGTTTGTCCTTGGCAAAGCTCTTTGATGTTCTTAGGCTGGAAGACAAACAGAACCAACAACAAGCTCACAATCAAGACCAGATGAACATTTGAGCAACAAGAGACAATCAAAACATGTTTGTTGGCCGGCAGCTGCGGAAGCAGCTTCGTTGCAGCAATTTGTCCGCACAGGGCACGATTCCTTCAGCACTATTCCAAACGGTCCCGTGCCGGGAATGCAACACTGCAATTTCCTGAGGTCTTTCACACTGCGCAACGTCGAAACAGAAGTGATGAGATCCATTGCAATCAGCACGGGTTTGCCACTTTCTTTGTGATTGTTTGGTGGGCGGTTCTTTTGATCACGCACCACAAATTCATCAATCATTTGACAGAAGCAGTGTGCCGTTTGTTTTTCCTATCAATGGCAAATCAGAGATGAACCCGGCCCACCATGTGCTTACCACTTTGAATGAAGTCTCGGACGTCAAAACCTTGAGCCTGATACCTGGAACATGTCAAGTTTTTACATGCAATAATGGAGTCATATAATCCACATCATGTGTTTTCATTCGCAATCGTTTGCCTGCAATATGTTCAAAGGAATTCTGACACTTCTTCCATGCCCCATGGTCGCCAGGACACCCAGCGAGCTTTTTTGGGACAGAAAATGACACGCCTACCACATACCTATTATTACATTAATACAAACTTAGTCAAAATAATGAATATGTTAAATGGCGTTCTCGCTCCATCCAATCAGGTGCCGCGCCCCCACCATGCTACTTGTACCGATATTGCTCACACTTGTAAGAGCGATATTAAACTATGTTACCAAAATTCCAATGTGTCGAACCATTTTGTCATATCTAATTATCAACTCTAACTCAGGTTTTTGCATGGCCACTTAACAATGTCAACAACTCTACTGTCATGTGCATGTGAAGATTTAGAAGTTAAATTAAAGGCATTTGGAAGTAGACCAACGAGCAGATGTAAAGCTGAGGCTTGTTGCAAGTGATCAGTGATCCTAATGTAAGCGAGAGCTGGTCAATCCGAAGATGTGTGAAGGGAACTTGGAAACTGGCCGAGGGAAAAAGAATGGATGATTTGTTTTGTTGTTTAAGCCTGCTCCTGCTTAATTCTAGGAGTACGTGCCGTTCGCTACTTAAGCTACTACATATGGACGCAGGATAGCTGACGCTTCCTTGAAGAAGCGCTCGCACTAATGATTTGGTTCCTAGATTTTTAGGAAAACTAAAGTTTACAGCGCTTGTTCGCTCGGCACTTGTTCCATGAGTTCATCTCACCCATAATTGTTATGTATGGCATGTTAAGATGGAATGTGAGACATGTCAGACGAAACGGCTTGAAGCAATCGCACCTAGCCATAGACATTTTGGCCTTTGGGGTTCATGAGCAGTTTCAGATTGGCCCTCAAATCAACATACCTTCACTCCTACCTTCTCAAGTCTTTTCCGAGCTTGAGCTATATAAAGCTAGTCAGAGGGTGCAAGTGAGACTCGAAAGGGGCTGGGGCCATTTGTTGTGTAAAAAATTGCTAGTTTAAATCTTCTACAGTTCAAACACATGTCCACAGTTATATTACTCGTTTGCACTGTTGTGATGTCTTTTCAACACTCTTGAGTCATTCCGATGGCTACTTGCTGGCTGAATATATTTGGGTGTCCCTCGCTGCCTGGAAACGAACCTTTAAAAAGCTGTGCAACCCAAGCGGATGTCTCCCAGTGCATGCCACGCCTTGCCAAGTTGGCATCAGAATGTCATTGTAAAAATCTGCACTACGTGTGTCATTGAGAGAGTGCAGTTTGGAACTGGTCAGATGCGGGATTGGCTGGTGTTTGGTTCACGTGCTGCACATGATGTGCCCGTGTTCACTCACAGCTCACCCTGCTCTGGGGTATACAAGGACGCTACTAGGGGCTCCTGGGCTCCTGGCCTTACTACTAGGAACAAGAAGCTACTAGGAACAATGTATGACCACCCCCTTCCTGCATAGGCTACCGAGAAGCTGGCCGACCATGGGACACCCGGGAACGCCCGGGCGAGCGCCCTCACGAGCGTGGCGCAGCAGTGCCACCCCCAGCATCCATGGCAGTGCCAAGCGGAGGCCCTGCCAGGCCGGGGAGGTTCTGTGGGAGATTTTGCAATGTTTGGATTGCGTTTGCATTCGTGCATTGTTGTTTGAGTTTTGGTGTAGACATGTGTAGATGTTGTTTTATATAGTTCTCATTTGTTGGCGTTTGTAGAGTGTTCATAGTGCATAAGGTGCCAGTTGAAAAGCTCTACAGTTTCAGCTTTACAAGAGCTCTTCAGAGTGCGGGGCACGTTGCTTTTATTGTTTATGTCCATGTATCGGATTCTCAGGGCGGAGCCGAGCATCTACGTCTCTGGCTGCAGCAATGAGACTGTTTCGAACATCATTCAAGGTAGCGAGAACAGCGCCATTGCATGCCATTGCCGTTAATGTTGGATCTTGATTAGTAAAGGGGGGTCCCCCCCCTCCCTCAAACAAATGGAGGAGCCTCTAAAATAAACTACCATCAAAACAAATCTGGGTTCCTGGGAGGATTCCTTTTGTAATTGATTGTAGTATTCATTGTCCTTTCTGAAGATCTTTGTCATTATATAGGTATTCTTTGCAATCCTTTCATACTACTACATAAAGGATTTATTAAGGAATTGATGGCTTTGGGAAACTGTTAGTTTTAAAGAAGAACTATAGAAACCTATACTTATCAATACTCTCAGCAAGCCAACCGTTGGCTTAGTAGAATTAAGAATTACTATGTTTATTTTTCTTCAGGAAAAACTTTGCACAATTGAGGACCCTTAAACGAAATTAATTATTGAGGATCACGGGCCTTTCTGGTCTACTACCTTGAAAATTTGTTTAGGAGCAATCTTTACTTAAAGGATTGATTAGGGAATTGATGGCTTTGGGAAGCTGTGAGTTTTGAAGAAGAACTATAGAAACTTATACTTATCAATACTCTCAGCAATCCAACCATTGGCTTAGTAGTAATAGGAATTTCTATGTGTGTTTTTTCTTCAGGAAAAACTTTGCACAATTGAGGACCCTTAAAACAATTCATTATTGAGGATCACGGGCCTTCCTGGTCTACTACCTTGAAAATGTGTTTAGGAGCAATCTTTACATAAAGGATTGATTAGGGAATTGATGGCTTTGGGAAGCTGTGAGTTTTGAAGAAGAACTATAGAAACCTATACTTATCTATACTCTCAGCAAGCCAACCATTGGCTTAGTAGTATTAGGAAATACTAGTTTTTTAAAGGAAATATAATTAACCCTAAATACATTTAGGTAATAAAAAATTGTGATCCCCAAAAGATTTAGCACAATAGGGGACCCTAAAAATCAAGAATTATTTTTCAAGTTTAGCATTATAGAGGGCCCTATTACTAATCAGCATCCAACATTATGTATTGTCTTATGTTTATTCTCTTTCCTTGGTCCTGAGCCTTTGCGCGAGGCACGTACACTACAACAGAAACCAACCATGGAAAACCGATCTACAAGAAGGACAGTGAAATCGTGCTGTTTGAATTTTGTTTCATGGCATTTTCAGATGTTTGCAGGGTAGTGTGTGAAGATAGACCTGAATAAAGGAGTCTACCGACCGGGCTGTCGTCCGAATGAACCAGGATGGGCCTAACAGCGTGACCGTTCTCATATATTATTGGGACAGTCGCAACTCGGCAGGGTGACCATTTGTCATGCGTGAACTGCAACACAAATGGAATGCCAACACACATGAAAATCACACACATTGTAGATGGTGAAGCTAAAATGAAGCACCTGCAAGCGGAACAGAGATACGGACAATTAGCAAACTGAGGCGATGGAGCATCCTTCAATGGTTGGTGGTTTGGCCTTCGCCCCAGGGCCGTAGAGTTTAAGTGCAGAGCTTGTTCGAAAGACACCAAAATTCAACTGTCTTAAAATTGAGGGTTGAAAAGGATAAACCTCAAAGACTCAAAATACTCAAAAGAACAAAACGTTCTTTATTCCACACCTGCCAGGTGAGGTCTGTTAGATTTTATCAGAGCTCTTAGCTCTTCTCCTCCTTCTCTCCTCTCCTCCTCCTGCCGTCTCCTTGACTGCCGCACCTCAACTGCAAGTTCCAGATCGCAGTGGGCATGTATACCGGACCGCAACTGCAAGTGCCAGAGCGCAGTGGGCACTGCCGGACCTCAACTGCAAGTGCAAGGTCGCAGTGGGCACTGCCGGACCTCCCGATCGCAGTGGGCAACGCTGGAGCTCAACCGTAAGTACTAGATCGCAGCGGGCACTACCGAACCTCAACCGCAAGCGCCAGATCACAGTGGGCACAACCGGACCTCAACACACAACCACACAACAGTAACCACAAACACACGATACACAATACACAACCAACAAAGCACGACCAGACCACAGTTCACAAACACAAAACACAGCTACAAGCACGCAAGCAAAGTTGAAAGCCACAAGACCCACGACCATGGCAACGTGCTCCTCACCATGAGAAGAAATGATTGACATGTCATGGTGGGGCACACTCGAAGTACACTAAACTTTGTACTATGTGTTCCTTAGATGGTTGCTTAGGCCTTTCTTTGTTACCTCACAAAGATTGAAAAGTCACACTTTCTTTTCATTGAGTGATTCATACAGCTGATTCCTGTGCCATCCGTGGCCCTGCCATATTGAGGCCCAAAAGTGGGCGGCGACCAAGTTTGGGCGTACAATGCAGGTCATCCGAGAGACAACGGAATGCCACCGCCCTCCAATTGGAAGGTGCGACAGCAGATTGAAGATTGAACATTTGATTGTTATTAACGTTTTTCTTCATTGTTCTTCCAAATGTTGTTGCTTTGCCACTACGAACACATATGAAAAGTCATTGTTAATGTTGCGTTGACTCCAACAGTTTCCCAGGTACCGTGGGACGGGAAAGTGGATGATCGGTTGAGAATAACGATCGGAGGTGCCCATCCAGCGCTGTTTCTCCATTCAAAACAAACATCAACAACTTCCTTAAAACAAGTTGCGTTGAACGTGAGGACCTGAAGTAGGACCTGAGATGTGTTTGAGAAAAAACTAGAACAACAGACTGGACACAGGAACCACTCCTCAGAACAATCAGCCATGTACTTCATTGCTTCCAAATATTGCAATTCCAAATGCCTTCCGTAGAGCTCTCACTCTCTTTGATTCTCCAACTTAATACTTAAAATTATAATTGTTTTCATGCCTGTTTTGCTGAATTTATTGCTCAATAACTCTTAATTAATTAATTACCGAATGATTATTATATAGATAGTATTCTTGTTGATCTATTAAATGTTTCCTTAATCCTTTAATATCTTTAATGTCTTAAATCTCATCATTTCTCGTAAGTCGTTCCTCACGACTGTTCGCTTCGGCAACACGCCAGGCGGGGTGGACCGCCGGGAGGAGGAGCGACGCCAGGAAAGGCAGAGACAGGAGCGATGAAGCAGAGAACATTGATTAGAGTCCCTTTTCATCCCACCTAATAGCAGCGGTGGTCTCCAACCTAATAGGGATGGCCTCCAACCTAACAGGGATGGCCTCCAACCTAATAGGGATGGCCTCCAACCTAATAGGGATGGCCTCCAACCTAATAGGGATGGCCTCCAACCTAATAGCGATGGCCCCCAACCTAATAGGGATGGCCTCCAGCCTAAGAGCGATGGCCTCCAACCCAAAAAAAATGGATGGCCTCCAGCCTAAGAGCGATGGCCTCCAACCTAATAGGGATGGCCTCCAACCTAATACTGTAGGGATGGCCTCCAACCCAATAGGGATGGCTTCCAACCTAATATGGATGGCCTCCAACCTAATAGCGATGGCCTCCGACCTAATAGGGATGGCCTCCAACCTATTAGCGATGGCCTCCAACCTAATAGGGATGGCCTCCAACCTAATAGGGATGGCCTCCAACCTAATAGGGATGGCCTCCAACCTAATAGCGATGGCCTCCAGCCTAATAGGGATGGCCTCCAACCCAAAAAAAAAGGATGGCCTCCAACCTAATAGGGATGGCCTCCAATCTAGTAGGGATGGCCTCCAACCTAATACTGTAGGGATGGCCTCCAACCTAATAGGGATGGCTTCCAACCTAATAGGATGGCCTCCAACCTAATAGCGATGGCCTCCGACCTAATAGGGATGGCCTCCAACCTATTAGCGATGGCCTCCAACCTAATAGGGATGGCCTCCAACCTAATAGGGATGGCCGGCCTCCAACCTAATAGGGATGGCCTCCAACCTAATAGCGATGGCCTCCAACCTAATAGGGATGGCCTCCAGCCTAAGAGCGATGGCCTCCAACCTAATAGGGATGGCCTCCAATCTAGTAGGGATGGCCTCCAACCTAATAGGGATGGCCTCCTAATAGCGATGGCCTCCAACCGAATAGCGATGGCCTCCAACCTAATAGGGATGTCGAATCGATGCATCGATCGCTCATGAATTCCTCCTGTGTCGTTTGATGAACATGGCCCATAACGTATGAGGCACAAGAGTTCACAGTTGAAGTTAGAAAAGGTGCGATGCGGTGCATGCCATGGTTTCGTTGCTGAGTGCATTTAACATTGGTGACGCGGAGCAGTACCAGGTTTCGATCTAGGGCTGTTCTGCATGTCGACATGGCGACCCACGGTCGGTGAACGATCTGCGACCATTGGATCCCTAGGGCTTCGAGGTAGTGAACATCCGCTTGCTTGGACCTCCACGCCTTCTCATTCCAGATGGGAATGGAATGACACTGACTGGGAGGAGCAGGGCTATGCAGGTGATCCGTGGAGAAGCGAAGATCCTTGGTCGCAGGCCGACAACATGGGGGTGAGCGGAAGATCCACTGATGGGTGGATGACCGACCAACAAATGAGGGGATTCAATGTCACACAAGCTCACCACACGGTAGCGGGTGCTGATGGGCCTGGCGAGGTGGACATGCAGAAGGTGAAGGTTGGTTTGGTGGGGGCATCCCGGAACCTCATGACTGGGATTGGCCCCAGAAAGATGGTGCAAAGCCTTCTGAGAAACTCCAGGTCCCCAGCTTTGATGGGGAATCTGTCGATGATGATATGGGGAAGACGGCAAGGTCCTACATCCGCAAGATCCAGGTTTGGCTCCGTTGCACGAAGATGCCTGCCAATCAACGAGGCCTGGCTCTTTACAACGAGTTGACGGGCAAGGCGTGGGTGTATGCGGAGGAGTTGGATGTGGACCTCTTAGCATCCGACCATGGAGTTTCTTATTTTCTTGAATGGGTGAAGGCACGGTTCATGGCCATCGAGATCACACAGGTCTCTCACATGATGGGTGATTTGTTCAAGCGCTGCCGCCGTCGAGGTGACCAATCTGTTCGTGACTTCAATGTTGAGTTTGAACGATTGGTGCTGCGCTTGAAAGAGGTTCAATGCGAGATCCCACCGTTGATCAAGGGCTGGCTGTACTTGGACAAGCTGAGGTTGAGCGAGCATGAAGAGCTGACTTTGTTGTCAAGTGTCAACAATCAATTTGATGCCAAGAGACTTCAACAAGCTGCTCTCCTACAAGACCGAGCCATCCGCAGGCCAGCTTCTTCCTCCGAAAAGGTGCCTTGGAAAGAAGGGAAACGGTGGGGAACCAAGCATTCGGTTCACATGACCGATGCGCTGGAGTCGAGCGATGAGTCGGCTCCAGATGAAGAGGAGTTGGTTTCTGAAGATGTAGCATGTGAAGCTCACGAGGCATACATGACCTACCAGAGCGCAAAGTCCCGATACCGTGAAGCCTTGAAGGGTCGGGGCGCTGATGTGGATGAGATCAAGAAGAGATCTGAAGAGAGGCTGCGCCTTGCAAAACAAAGGTCTTTCTGTTCGGCATGCAAGAGGAAGGGCCATTGGCATAAAGATCCAGAATGCCCTTTGCGAGGTCGTCGGCCCGTAGATGAGAGGCAACAGGAAGCTCATGTGACGGTCCATTCGGCCCAGATGTGCACAACCGTTCATGCTTGCTATGCCATGGACAACCAAGAGACCCAGGTCACTGACTTTCTGGCGGGCGGCCTCCTTGCGATTGTGGACACAGCATGCACCAAGGCCGTTGCAGGCCATGGTTGGTTTGAGAACTTCTGTGACATGTGCGACAAGTTGGGCTTCATGGTGGAGACCTATGACCATGAAGAGTTTTTCAAGTTTGGAGCATCCAGAGTGCACACCTCTTCGTTTGGGGTGGCAGCGTGGTTTGCCATCCGAGGGCGGTGGTTCCAAGTGAGAGTGGCCATAGTTCCATGTGGAGTGCCATTGCTGTTTAGTCGCCCCATCCTGGCGGCACTAGGCATGCATTATGATTTGGCTGCTCAACGAGTTCAGTTGAGCTCTTTGGGATTGGATGACGTCCCATTGCACACGAGCCAAAGTGGCCATCCGGCTCTTTTGGTCAATGAGTACGAAGGCAAAAAGCCTCCACGAGGTCGAATCGGCCTTGGTGATGACCTCTACTTGCCGGACGAGAGAGCATACATGGATGCGCAGTCTCATGACATGGATGGCTTGAAACCCTTGTTCTACCCCAAGATCATGGCAAAAGAGGTTCAACTTATGCTTCAATCTTCTCAAACTCTTGGAGGTGCTGGTTATTTTTGCTGGTGGAAACATGCCAAATTGTCACGGGATTTTTGGATTGAGACCCACACAGAGTTCATCAGAGTTCATGTCGTGCCACGTCGGGGCCTCTTCGATCCTTCGTCATGGAAGACACAACTTGTGGGCCTCAAAGATGTTCTTTTGAAGAGATTAGATGGTAGTCGACGCACTGAAGCAATCTCATGTTTGTCGGAGGGCACGGCAGTCCATGTTTTCAGTGATGCAAACTTTGAGCATGTGAAGAACGTTTTGGAGCAACCTTGGATTGGACGCAGCCGCTTTCCCAAATTCGAAGGCCAAGTGAGCCTCATCGTGACCACGGCTGACGCCCATTCCAGTCCGTTGGATGCCATCCCTGACTCCCTCGCCATGGAACATGAAGAAAGGCCAACTGTTGGCCGAGTTGGCAGAACGGGGGGTGACAGCTCACCCGTCTTGGACGGTGCCGGAGCTTCGATCCATCCTTGTGGAGCAGAGGCAATTGGAGAAACCTGCGCCGGAAGAGGACAGGATGAAGGGATTGACCAAGATGACCCTCCAGCAGCTGGTCGAGGAGGCGAAGAAGGACAACCTCGTGCTGCCTGCAAAACCGACTCGCGGCCTGATGATGAGGCTTCTTCGAGACTCTCGGAACACGCCCGGATGCACAGTCATGCCGTTCGGGAGGTACAAGGGCTGGATGTACAGCGAGGTGCCAGAAGGCTACATCCAATGGGCGATGAAAGAGGTGAAGGGCAACCCCAATGCTCACGAGGATCTGGTGCGCTTTGCGACTTGGGGCTCTCAGGAGCTGGAGCGCCGAGCCGAGACACCTGGCTTGCCCAAGAAGAAGGATCTGGGAAGAGATCCCGAGGCGCTGGCTGTGATTCCGCCGCCGCCGGTGAGGTCAGATCGGGGTCCTTCGAGCTCCTCGGAAGCATCGTGGGGGAGAGTGACGTCGCCGGGCGGCTATGCCCGGAAGGCCGAGGTGATCGCCATCGACACCGACATCGCCGACGACCTTCTGGTGGACGAGGCCGAGACCATCCGTGCTCTGGAGAACCAGTTGGCAGCATTGAAGAAGAAGACGAATGTCAAGAAGTGAAAACTTCGGAGGAGACACATGAATTCTCTGGGGGCTCCGAGGATGAGGAGAACAAGGAAGACTACAGGGTCTTCTTGGCCGCTTTGAAAGATGAGGTAAAGTATGACATGGGCACCAACAACCACCTGGACGCCATCCACGGCATGGAAGACGTCGATCAGAAGGAGACGATGAGTGCCTATGAGGATAAGGCATGGGCTATGCCGAACTTCAATGAAAACAGCAACGCTCAGGGGGTGGAAGAGTATAACGACGGGACCATCAACAGTCAGGACATCCATCCGGGCTCGGACGAGGACACTGACAATGAGACAACAAGTGGTTCCGCCGATGACGGCCGATCGAGGTCCCCCCTTGGGCGGGATGAGGTGAAAGCTCGTATACAGGCGGGCATGAAGAGAAAAAGATTTGAGAGTCGCTCGACAAAGAAGAAGATCATGGACACGGCTCAGCAGATCTTTGGCGTTTTGGCCACCTGTTCATTGGCTATGGGGCTCTGGACTCAAGAGGTGATGGGAGATCCTTTGTGGGATGCTTGGAGTGTCCTGCAGTCTTCGCACCCTGTTCCTGATGATGGTCGGGCAGACTGTCTTGAGCTATTTGCAGGCGAAGCGAACATTTCTGGAGTCTTCGCCAGCCGGCAGAAAGGAGTTTTGGAGCCCAGAGATCTGAGGTATAACCACGACCTTCGGAAGTCGCGGGCTCAGGAGGAGGTCATTGAAGAGATGTGGGAGAACAAGCCTCGCTTGGTATGGATGGCTCCACCGTGTACGGCTTGGTGTCAGTTCTCCCACCTCAACTACACGCCACAAGAACTGCGGAGGAAGAGGGCACGAGAGCAGAGCTTGGTCAGGTTCACGCATCGTGTTTTCGAGCTCCAATGTGACCTGGGAGGCATCGTGGTGGTGGAGAACCCCAGGACAAGTGCGTTGTGGAGGCAAGCTCCCCTGTGCCATGTGGTACGCCGGCCGGAAGTATGCTTTGCCGATCTGGACCTGTGCCGGTATGGCATGTCGAGCGTGGTGGATGGATCGCCTTTGAGGAAGACCATATCGCTGCTCACGAACAATACTATCTTTGCCAAAAACATCGAAGCACGATGCGACAAGTCTCATCACCATAGACCCATTCAGGGCAAAGACACCGCAGCGTCGGCAATCTATCCTCCTGCATTTGCTCGGGCGGTCTTCAAAGCATTTTGCCAAGCCACCAGCCAGAAGCAAATAGAGATACAGTACCCAACTCATACTGTGGCACATCATGGACCCCAACCTGGAGAAGAACCTCTCGGAGCAGATAGCATCTCCTTCAAGGGCAAGGTCAAGCCCATGATTGCAGCAACGCTGAAAAGGATACACCAGAACCTCGGGCATCCACCTCAGAAAGAGCTGATCCGCCACCTTCGTCTGGCAGGAGCTTCGGATGCGGTGTTGAGGGCTGCAGAGCAAATGGTCTGTCGGACGTGTGAGAAGAGCACCAAGGCAAAGCTAGCCCGACCTGCGCATCCTGCGGTGGTCCTTGACTTTAATGAGGTCGTTGCTGCTGACATCATATGGTTTGACACCACTGAGAGCACTGGGTTGCCAGCTCTGAACATCGTGGACTTGGCATCCACTTACCAGGTGGTGGTCCCTCTTCAAGGAACTTCAGCTGAGGAGGTGGGGAGTGCTATGATCCGGGGGTGGATGAATTGGGCTGGCGCTCCCAAACATCTTTTGGTGGATTTGGATTCAGCCTTCAAAGGTCACTTCCTGCAGCTCATGAACGAGAGGAGCGTCATCGTGCGGTGCGCGGCAGCTCAAGCACATTGGCAAAATGGAGTGGCAGAACGCCATGGAGGTTCATGGAAAGAGATTTTTGCGAAGTTGGTTGAAGATCATGCGATCATGGACTATGAAGTGGAGGAAGCAGTTGCAGCAACATCGGATGCCAAAAACCAGCTACGCAACCGCAGCGGGTATTCACCTCGACAGTGGGTGTTTGGATCATCGATGGATGAGGAACACTGGTGACCTCTTTGATGGACCAGAAGAGCTCAGTTCGTTGGAGCACATCACGGTTGACGAGAAGGCCGCAAGAAGACATCAAATCAAGATGGCAGCCCGGGCAGCTTTCTTTCAGTGCCAATCCAAACAGGCACTGGACAGAGCAATTGCCCACAAGAGCAGGGTGGAGCAGAGGTCCTTTGAAGCTGGTGAGCTGGTCTACGCATTCCGGGAGTACTTGGGCAAGAAGAGGTGGCTCGGCCGTGCACGGTCATCGGAAGAGAAGGACAGAACTATTGGCTCGCCCGCGGAGGAAGATGCTTACTGTGCGCACCTGAACATGTCAGAACGGCGCTCCACGAAGAAGTGAACGAAGGGCTTCGCATCAAGATGGCCTTGCGAGAAGTGAAGCAGCTGATGGAACAAGATGAGGAAGAAGACGAGTTTGACGAGATTGACTTTGAGAGCACTCCCCAACCTCACGGAGCACAAGGAAGTGGTCCCGTGGAGATGGATGTGGAGAACGCTATTGATCCCGTTGAAGAAAGAGCTCGACAACTTCAGATAGCTGCACGAAAGGCGCACGTTCTCGATGATGTCCCGGTCAGCATCAAGAAGGCAAAGATCCACCGGCCGTTCTTGACGAAGAGGACCATCTCAGCCAAAGCCCAGGAGAAGCAGCTTGACAAGGAGTTGCCATGGCATATGATTCCTCTTGAGGAGAAGCCTCTTTACGTTGAAGCTGAAGAGAAGCAGTGGCAGGAACATCTGCAGTTCGAGGCGGTTCGGCCTTTGTCGGTGGAGGAGAGCAACGAGGTTATCGCCACCGTCCCGGCGGAGCGCATCCTGGATTGCCGATTCCTGTACGGGGACAAGAACAGGGCAAAGAGGCGCATGGACAAAGACTTGGGACCAAAAGCCAAGGCGAGGCTCTGTGTAGCAGGACAGAGAGACCCTGATTTGGGGCGCATTGAATTGTCCACAGATGCTCCCACGGTCTCGAGACATTCCATCATCTTGTCGCTGCAGCTCGCTCTGGCACGTGGGTGGAGGATTGGTGTTGGAGATATCCGTGCGGCATTCCTCAATGGCCTTGCTTCGTCTCGAGGACTGTACTTTAGACAGCCGAAGAGAGGAATCCCGTCGCTGCAGCCTGGGCAGATCATTGAAGTCTTGAAGGGAGTCTTTGGGCTCTCTACGAGCCCGAAGTTGTGGTGGATGAAGCTGTCTTCTGATTTGGTCAGCATGGAGGTGACCTACGAGGGGGAAAAGATGAAGTTCCAGCAGAATGTCTTCGACCCCTGTGTCTTCATGCTAGAGAATAAGGGCGTGACAAAGGCCTTGCTGCTGACCCACGTGGATGACATCATGCTCATGGCTGATGCGCCTTTGCTGGAGCATCTCCAAAAGATCATTGGTGCAAAGTTCCCGATTGATGATTGGGACAATGACGAATTTGAGTATGTGGGTTGCGAGTACAAGTGTGGAAGAGAGCTCATTGAGATCAACCAGGCCCTGTACTCGAGCAACCGAGTGGAGAAGGTCACCATCTTGGAGACTGACAAAGATGATCAGCCTGCCAGCGCTGAGCAGAAAAGAAGAGAACAGAACAGCTATCGGGTGTCTTTCCTGGTTGGCCAAGCAGACCAGACCGGACCTACAGTTCTCTGTTTGCCAGTGCCAGAAGAAGCAGCAAATGCCCACTATTGCTGACCTCAAGAACACTAATAGAGTGGTGACCATGAGCGAATTGCACAAAGACAAGGGCTTGCGGCTCCACCGAATCGACGAGGAGAACATGTGCATTGCTGCGTTCCATGATGCCGCATGGGGCAATGTGGGCTCGGCGAAGGAGGAACCGGGAGACCAAGAATGGTATGGTGATCACACCATTGCATCGCAGCTGGCAAGCTTGATCTTGGTGGCAGATAGATCCTGCATGTCGATCGAAGGTGGCAAGTTCAGCGTGGTGGACTGGAAGAGTAAAGCTTCTTCGAGAGTGTGCCGGTCAACATTTGCTGGAGAGACGATGGCAGGATGTGAGGCATTTGAAGCAGCAGTCTTTTGAGGAGCCTTCTCCTGTCCTTGGCCCTCGGTTTGCGTGTTGAAGAAAGCCGAGGTGGAGAATACATGCCTCTCCACCTCGTGACCGACTGTCGAAGCTTGTATGACCATGTCCATCGAGAAGGAGTTCCCCGAGCACCGAGTGAGAAAGACTTGCCATCGACCTGGCAGGACTCAGACAGGGCCTCATGATGGAAGCCCGTCACCAGTGGAAGAAGAAGCATCCACTGCTTGAGAGACCTAGCCCGCAGGCACCTTTGAAGCCTCCGTCGCATTGGGTTCCAACCTCCGACCAGCTTGCGGATCTTTTGACAAAGCAGCTGAAGTCAAATGGATGGTGGGACACCATTTCACGAGGGCATCTTGCTTTGCCCCTGAAAGGGGTAGTGTAAGCAATCGCAGAGAGGAAGAGTTTTTAGATCAATGTCGAATCGATGCATCGATCGCTCGTGAATTCCTCCTGTGTCGTTTGATGAACATAGCCCATAACGTATGAGGCACAAGAGTTCACAGTTGAAGTTAGAAAAGGTGCGATGCGGTGCATGCCATGGTTTCGTTGCTGAGTGCATTTAACAACCCGCGACTCGGTGTTTCAATCAAGAAACCAGGGACTGGTCCCTTGGGTTGCTTGATCGCCCGAATTGTAGAAGCTTTCTTTGTTCTGAGGTCATGCTGCAAAATCCCGACCAGATCGAGGCCAAAGATTCGGAGTTCCAACCGACTCGGAGTTTCGCGGGGTTCCTTTGGAGTCTTTTTTGGGGGCTGTGGGTGTGAATGGTCGAGGTTCCATGGGTTTCAAGTTGCGCTTGTTGCTTTGATTTTCTCTTTGGATCCGTTTTTGGTTTAAAGTTCTTCAGCTCTTCAGTTCTTCTTTGAGATCCTCGACTCAACTAAAGATCTTCCTCAGCGCCCTCATGCCTGCCCGCCCAGCGGCGCCCTCCGAGTGGTTGGTTTTGAGGTGAAGCCCACTTGGCAGGTGACAAACCCACCATATTTGCCGAAATATAGTAGTTGAGCAAGGGAGAGATACTATTTGAGATTCAACATGGCAACCTGCAGGATGGATAAGTACCGGAAGCAGGTTGCTTGAGGCAGCCTTGGCTTCTACGATCTCCTCGCAAGAGTTTTCCGTAGTATGCCTGTTGCATTTGAAAGGCTGGCCATACCGCGACTTTTCGAAAAAGAACGCAGACGCAACACACACACACACACACACACACGCGGTGGTTGATTGCCCTGGTCTCGAGCGTGTGAAGATGTGATTTTCAGGGTGGGAGATCGGACACGATTCGAAGGGGCAGAGGCTGACAGGCCAAAAGGGCTGCAAGTGCGAGAGTCCGCTGCCTTGGAGGAAGTGACATATTCTCTTTGGACTGAAGCAGTTGCAGTGGCTTTGACTGAAGCCGTTCGCGATGTGGGACTCAAACTTTGCTCGAAGGATCTCGTGTGACAGGAAGTCGGTGAGCAGATGCGAGTCGTTGGAGTACACGTGGTTGCTTTGCACTCTGTAGAGATCACCTGAGAAGCATTCGTTTACTGTACATTGGTTTCGGAGTAGACGGCACAACCCCCAAGATGTCTTTCATGTAGGGGCCCATATAGACCACCTTTTGGGGATTGTGCCATCGAGCCTCTGATGGCCAACTGTATTGAAAGTGCAGCGAAGGGAAAGCACTGCCACTGGAAGACTATGCTATAGCAGCAACTGCCACTGGAAGACTATGCTATAGCAGCAGATGGAGAGAGCATAGTCACTGGAGCTTGAGCAGCGTGTTGAGAGCCTTTGCGGAGCGGAGCTGAAAAGGCTTCGACAAGCACTTTTGCTGAGTGTCAGCTTCTAAAAGCTCTTACTGTACATAGTAGATAGATATTCTATTTGGTCATTGTGTGGGACACCTGCCGCGCTCTCTTCCCTCTCACCTCCGCACTCGTGCCACCCGGTCCAACCGCCGTCCTCCCAGGGCCGCGAAGTGTCGAAGTTCCATTTCATGGTCTCTGGCCAACAGGACACCGGACGGACTGCGATCGGAGACCGGGAGACGCCGAAAACCTTTCGGAGACCGCGATCCATCGCGATGGAGACCCCTTGTTCCAGATCCCATGAGTCAAACAGTCACTGAAAAGAAGGGTTTGCGAGGGACTGCGTCGGGGAGTCCTGCAGTGTCCTTCACCAGATGTGGGAGTCACGATACGAATGAGTACAGCTTGAAACGGCGTTCAAGCCGTCCATTCATCGGGGCCTCTCGAGGCGCTTGTCCTGTGGGGCGCTTTTGGTGGAGCATCCCGAGTTCTTCACTTGAAAGATGGTGGACCATGCTTTTTGGAACCCCTCTTTTTTGCAGAAAAAGGGTGCTCTGGTGATGATTTTCATGTGCTTATCAACGCATCTTGGCCCGCCGCAGGATGAAGTGGTGCGCGAAATCACGAATCCAGAGAGCAAGGCCGGCATGGGAAAGGTG
>CAXIVM010002451.1:0-23609 GCA_964035705.1 Porites rus | reverse complement strand
TTTGCAGTCTCGGAATCGGATGCTGAGGCCTGGCGATCCCGGCTGCAGGGTTTCATGTTGTGAGATGTCGTTACATGAAACGTGCGGTTGATGTTTTTTGGTTTTGGTCGTGGTGTTAAGTTTGTGATTTGTGTGAGTTGTGTGTTGTGTGTTGTGGATGTGTTTCCTGGGCGAGTTTGTTGTAGAACTGAACCCGTGCATCAAATGTGTTAAATGATCAGTTCACGTGAATCCAGATAATATATTTGGTTGGGATGAATTCATTGAAGGCGGTAACGGGGCATACTCCTGGTGATCACTCATTTGAATGAATATTTATTAGTATTATATAGAGAAAAACAGAGAGAGGGAGAGAATCATGAACAGATATTCTATTACTGCATATTGTATATCAGCATAGCTGCCAGCTCGATCTGAAAACGACTGCCAATAAGAATCAGGAAAAAACTAAAGATGGGACCCAAATTGGTGGTCTCAGACATATTTGATCAGACCTTGAGTTATATTTTTCATTTTAGGTATGTTGATATGGACCTACCCTTGAGGTACGACGTGTGTTTTTTGTTTTGCCCACCTGATTCTTTCATAGACCCTGGGGCCCTAGCAGCTACAGTGATCGTTTCTTGCCTTTGCAACATCCACACTGACACACTCCGACAGGGTTCAGTTGGAATCCGCCTGTGATTCTGACCGGTTCAGTTTCTCCATTCGCATGGTTCATGTCCATCCATTTCCTTGTATCCAGTTTCTGTTCTAAGATTTATTTCCTGGTGTCGAACGAAAGCGAAAACTGCTTCGGTCGGTCCCTCCGGCAGGCAGAGCTTTTTACGTCGTTTGGTCCATGACGATCAGCTGGATCTCTTTATGGTCTTCGACTATTGGCATCGGCACTTGAAGGTTGGCTGATCGGCACAAGGTCAACTGTTCTGGAGGAAACAAGCTCTACTGGCGGAAGGTTGAAATCAACCAAGAATCCGACTGATGGTGACCCCCAAATATCCGATCGAGCCTGATAGAATATCAGTTGGAAATGCTATACACTGGCAGTACCACCATACATCACCGTACCATGTTTTATGGTTTCAAGGGGCCCATGCCACTGAGAATCGACAGAACCGTGGATCATGAAAAGAAGGGGTATGGCGAGACAGGTACAGCAGCTTTCACACAACCTCAGACACAGCCTGCCTCCCTGCCCTGGCAATCCTTTGGTCAGCTGGTTTCAATGTGACGGGGCCATGCATCAATTTTGGTCTTGGGGTTTTGCCTTCTTTTTCTGTCGGTATACCAACAAGGTTTTGAGAGACTATGCTTGACACTGTCACTGAAATTCACACCTCACTGAAGCATGTGACAAAATCCAGCCGGATACTTGGATCCACTTGGAAAAAAGGGTTGTCCACTAAGTTTTTTCCCTTTAACCCGCATGGCAATCCCCAGTGCCCTTTGTGAATCCGCCAAAGGGTGGGTGGGGGGTCATACTCTATGTCCCATCCCTTCGGTTTTTCCAGCGTGTGTCGGACCTTACCGCGGGTCCATCCCAACCCGGCGCCGAAAGAGGCGGATCTACGACAGGAGGACCTGCAGCGCCTCACGCTGAAAGGCGACGACTCTTCTGGAAGAGCGCTTGACTCCGCTTCAAACCCAATCAATGGCTCGGGGAAGAGGTTTCTGTCACTGGCACATGAATCTTTGGCGAAAGGGGAACTGCTTCAGAGAACCAAAAGGCTAGAGAGAGCTCAAGGAGGCCCTTGAAACAAGTTTTGTCCTCAGTGGATTCTGGACTATCACATTGGCGGAGCACAGTCATGTCTAGCAATTGGAGAATTGACGGGTGATCAAAATCATCTATCGTAACAGACTTTGGGGTGAGTTGGAAGTGGTGGACCTCACCCTCCCTTTGGCCACAAGCCACCAGCAATGAGGAGCAATACATGATGATCTCGACTTGAGAACACCCACAAAACCTGCCTGTTGTTCGCCCGCACTGCTAGTTGGTGCAGTGCAGGTCCATTGCCATCTAGTAGCTGAGTAGAAGCTTGGTCCTTCATATTATGCAGCAGGTTAGCACGTTCTTGTACGACCTTCTCCAGTAGAATGATGTCATCAACGTGTCAGGGTTGGTCATCAACCTCACCCCCAATCTCATCCTTCTGCCTCTGAACTCGTCGCCCCTCGCAGTACTTACTTAGTACTTAATCACTTTTCTTTTGCCTGTGTTTGTTTCATTAAAAAGAAAACTATGTGTTCTCCATTGCATATGAGCCACGGTCAAAACATGCGAAGACCACTTTAGTAAAGAGGGGTAGGTTTGTGCACAAAACCCTGCAAAACGATAAGGTCCACCTCAAAACCGATAACCCCAGCGCTGTATATGGTCATAAGTATGCGACGAACTCAAAACGCTGTAAAACGATAAGGTCCACCTCAAAACCGATGACGTCCATTTTTTAGCTGAAGAAGAATAAGGAGTTTTGACCGTCCCTCATATGTTATTTCCATGTGGAAATCGGATTGGTCAGAGGCACTTGGCAGCGATGGCGCCGGAAGCACCAGAGCTTTGCCTGGGCTCAGCGGACTGGTCACTTTGGCATGAAGTCTTGATGTCATCAGCCCCTTTTTCAGCCGGGAGAGGGGGTAGGCCGAGAGCTAAGGCAGGAGCTAAGGAGGTAAGGTAAGGTACTAAGTGCGTAGTGCTACTTGGCTTGGACGCAGAAGGGCTCAGGCTTAATGATTTGGTTCCTAGACTTGTTGGGAAAAATATGGAAAAATCATTGCTGAGTTATTGTGAGTTACGACTCCCTGAACATATAGCAACTCCACCATTACTATCTCATGTGTATACAGTATACAGCTGTTATGCACCATGTGGGCATGTGCAAGTCCCATCTCATCAGTTTGCTATGCTGCTTCGACGGACATGAAGATCAGCTTCAAACAGGTGTTACTGACCCTTGCTAACATAAATTCTGCCTGCCTGGTTTGGTGCGCAACACATGAAATGGGACTTACAGAGACTTTGGTACCACCACATGAGACAGGAATGGGTTTGGGTATGCGATGTTTGTTCGATTCCTTGCTCGATGATGGTCATGGGTAATTAGCCATGAAGTTCTCGATGTAGTGGTCAAGTCCTAACTCATGTGCATCTCACTTTTTTGTATACCGTATAAATATATATGTTATATATATGTTATATATATAATGTTTATCCACAGTGTACTTTATTGTGACATTATGTGTGTGTGTGTGTTTGTGTGTGTTTTTATTTTTTTGGTGAATACTATGTTGTTTAACACTAGACTAGTACTGGTTCTTGCTAAAGAGCGGCTGTGGTATGACACTATGTTGTTGATGAAGCTGCCAAATGTTTATGTTGTGAGGATTCGCAAAAGTAAACCTGGCAAGCTTTGTCCCAAGCTATCACAATGGGTTCTTTGGCAGGTGATCAACCATGAGTTGGGATTTGTGATGTGTATGTATTCTGGGCTATCAGAGATCCTTTCTCATCTACTTTGATATTCTACATTGCTGCTTTTGCTTTTTTGTTGTCCCGCTGTTTGATTTGTTGCTTTCCGTTGTTCTTTTCTGTTTGCTTGGTGTCTCTTTGCTTGGTTCTAGTTGTTCTGCTTTGTTTTTGCTTTTCCGCTTCTTTGCTTTCCCGCGTTTCCGTTTGTTTTTTGTTGTTTCCTTTCAGTCTCCCTGGTTTTGCGTCTCCGTGCCTTTGTGCTGTTCTGCCTTTTTGCTCTTCTGCGTGTTTGCCGTTCTGCCTTGTTGTTTTTCTTTTGGCTGTTGTTTGATTCACACATCACTTCTTTGCTTCTTACTTTGTTGCAAATTGCTCTTCTGACTTTGCTACCTAATGGGAGGTTACTGTCCCAAACCGTTCCAGAATGTCAGTGGACCTGTACACCACAGGCGGACGCGGCAGGTGCATGGGACATGACTTCTCGTGCTACAAACACTATACGGGATCCTGCCCAGCAGTCCAAAACCCCAAAATGACAATTCCCGAAACAGATGCAAACCGTAATGTAAACCCGTTTTACAATGCTTGCTTCGCATGGATACATGAGTTAGGACAGGACCCCGGCCCCTGGTAACTCCTAGCTTTCTGGTACAGTAACCACACATCCATACAAATCCAAATTCATCATTTCCTAGCATAAGTTATTCAACATGAAAACGGGTATCGGCGGGATTGTAGTCTTGAGACGTCTTGAGGAATCTCGAGGCTTGGACATGGGCGTTTGGTGTTTGGCTGTTTGTGAGAACGGATGGGAAGACTTTTTGACAAACATTACGCATTTTATATCATTTTATTTAAATACATGAGCAATCTAAATTGGATCTTTCAGAGAAATAGCCCAGGTGGTTGCATGTTTTTTGTCCAGAGTCACATCACATGACAAGTTGGGAACTGGTTTTTGAACAGCCAATTGGTCCTGCATACTGTATCCCTAGTTGTATCCCTTTCTTGAGTGAGTGCCTACAACAGAATCTGCCCCACGGATAGCGACGAGTGTCCCTAAGTGACTGAAGGAAAAATCACCCAACCTATCCCTATCCTCAGTTCATTTATGGGCACATCGTATTTCTTTAGACTCAAACTCATTGTGGTCTTCGGGGTATTCTGGAGAAGTAAGTAGCCCCCCTGTTGCAGCCCAAGCCCAGTTTGCCCTTCTGAAGGGTGCCCTTGATTCCTTGCCCGAATCCGCCCAGGCTGGTTGAGAGAGTCTGCGGTGGAACAGCGGCAGCGACTGAGTGGCTTTGGCCAAATGATCAGCGGGGCTGTTGAAGAATTGGGTCACTCGTTAGGTCTATCTCACATAAACAACCAGAGGAATCCACCAAGTATTGGAGGTGAGCATCCAGCGGTGGATGGGTTCTGGTCCGCACACATGTTCGAAAAAGTATGTAGAATATGTAGGTATTGTTGGATCAAATAGATTATAATCTGTTTTGTTGAACTACACATACTATGAAATAATTGGGATATTGTTTTAAGTTGTTTGGTCAAACAAAACCCTGTCCCAAGAAGCAGCTTCTGATGCTCACCCTGTTTTTCAGAGATCGGTAACCGATGGTTCCCGTGGACAAATCAAGACAAAAGAGAGTAGGATTTCCTCACCAATCATGAAACCGCTAGGATCAACAGGGATCCGAGACCATCAACTCCGAAGATGTCAGGACATCGTGCCCTCTTCCACGCATGGAAGCAGCGCTGCCGCCATCGGCGAGATGTGCGTTGCTTCTTGCTGAAGCAGGCGGATTACTTTGTGTGTGTGGTTTTGTCGTTCCGACTTTGCTTTGCTTCCAAGGGTTGGGCGCCACGTATGTGTCATTTCCTATTTCAGTGTATTAGTGTTCTTTTGTGTGGACTCCTGATTCCTTCATATGTCCTCGATGCTTCTGTGGCAGGTAGTCCATACACGTCTATACCAGCGACAGCCAAAATCAGCTATGACCAATTTATAGAATGCATACCAAATTGATTGTTGAATCATGTGCTTAGCAGGTTTTGGCAGGCGCTCATGTATAGTGTGTTTATAGTGGGCTTATATATATATATATAGGTATGTATGGATACACAAGTAGTTGTCATATAGCAACAACAATAGATACACTCACTGGGCTGCAGTTACAAACTCAACGCGCAAAACATGTGCATTGTCATGTCCTATAGCAAAACACTACATATTCTTGTGATGTGACCAGCGCTTGTTTTCAGTCAGGCAACAAGAGGATGTACTCGCTTGATTATTTGCAAGCTCGGGCTCTTTTTCGGTCACAAGGAACCCCAAAATGAACAGGGTGAAAAGCAATCTCATTCCCCAAACGGCTGCATTTCGCCGTTTTTTCTTTGCCCTCACACGACAGGAAAGGCCAAAGGGCCCACCAAGTGATTTCGTGACCTGGGAGAGGTGGTTGGCAGCGAGGAGACTTTGCAGAATCTGGCGTTTCATGCCCGGGGCCCCAGGAGATCATGCTAGGTCTTCGGGAGAATCTCTTCTCCGCATATTATGCCAAGCCTGAAGAGATGTGGCGTCTTGTTATGACGAAACTCACCCGCTACTGTAAATTGTTGGAGTTCGGGTTCTGTTTTGTCTTTAGAGGGTGTAGAACGAAAGGAAATGGGAGGGAATCCTTTCGGCTACCAAGGTTGCCAGCTGGGTTACACAAAGGGACGATCAGCGGTTTAGGTCGATCCACCATTTTGGTGCACGAGTCGATTTGGCATCGACCTAAACTCCGAAGTGTCGTTTTTAGTAATTGCGTCGTTCAATACTTTGAAATTGTGATGTGAGTGGGAGAAGTCCTTGTTTCTTAGATCCTAATAGACTCCAAAATCAAGCAAATTTCATCAGAGAACCACTAGATTGACATAGCCATAGCACGAAATCGATGAAATCGTGTCCAAAGCATTGCAGTACATCAACCAGCGCAGCATGACCATTTTAAGAGTATCATCGGTCCGTCGAAGCAGGATGGACAGCCGTTGCAACCCTCCAAGGCCTGGTCGCAACACCTCGGCCACCTCAAGCGCCGCGGAGCCACCGGGCGCGACCGCTGTGCAGCGCGGATGCTGGTGCGCCAGGCGCCACGACGCCATTCGCGGCACATGTTGCACGGGGGGGACGGGAGTACAAGAAGTGACCAGGGACAGTTGAGCTGTGAACAGAACCTCCCACACGGAGATCAATCGCCAAACAATCATGTTAAATCTGTCAACGCCAGCTCGCCCGCGGAAGCCAAAGCTGCATTCGTGGAGGTTTGCGGGCCCCGACCGCAGAAGTTCCCGGAAGTATGTGTAGTCATTCTATATTAATAATATATTGAGCCAGAAGTAACTGTCATTCGAGGACTGTACATATGGATCCAGCATATTAAGATTTGAAATTTGCTTAATAAGAATTGCATAACAGTATGTTGCGAAAGAGATTTACAAAACTTTGCCCATGGAAACTTAAAACGCAAGCGTGCAACGCTGCCACATGCAAGCTGCAAAAGACTTGTTCCATCCTATATATGGCTGGATCCTTATCAGCATCAGCATGAGCCTCCAGCAGCACTTGCACAATTTCGGAGTGGCCATTCTCAGCTGCCAAATGCAAAGCAAAGCTGTGCAAGCATTGGTGGAAGCAAGTCATGAGTAGACAAGATTGTAGACGAGTTTTGACTGCTACTGCTCGGTTCACACTTTGAGGTAAGTTAGTTGTTCAGCTTGGTAACGACAATTTGACCCGGTGAAAGGAACACTTTGCTAGTTTGGGGTTCAGTCCCAGAGACAGTCGAGCAAACACGAGCACACTAAGAAAATAAGTACGCCCAATGAGAATATAGATGTGCATGGAAGACTCATCCCTACTGGAAACCATCCCCAGTTCCCAGATTCTTCTTGTACGGACACGGTATTAGTATTTGAGAAACATTACCCTACTAACTTAATCCTCGAAACAATGAATCTTACGGACTTCATGTTTTTTTTCTTTTGCCAGCAGGGCCTTGGGGGTCTCCCTATTCCAACGCGCACCCAGGGGCCGCGTTCTCATGGACTTCTGTGAGTTCATCGGAGTCACAGGTCTTGAACCCGAGAACCCTCGAAGAGAACCCAACGACCCCAGCAGTCTCAGAACGCTGCCGGGTTCTAGCGCTATAAGGAAGGAGAAACAATACTCCAGCTCGATCTCACTCAAAGACTTGTGTGTCCATCCAAGACGTCTCAATATCATGACCACAGATCCAAAACAGATCAATCCATGCAATCAAAAGCTAATCTTCACTGGCCGTTTCAATTGCAAAAGACCCTCAGCAGCAAGGCATGTACAAGAGACTGCAGAGCAAACACAACTTGAATCATGCATGGCATGATATGGCATGCTCTTAAGCTCCAAACCTTCCACTATCTTCCAACGAGACATGTGGTCTCAAATCAAATATGCAATGAGTTTGACTACCGCACATCATTTTTGGGGGCTCTCATGAAGAGCTACATGCAGACAGGTCAATTCCCATACGGCTGTCTCGGCCAAGAAAGTTAAACGGTCGTGATATGTGTTTGTATGTGTTTGTAACTTTTTTTCTGGTGGCCAATGTTGGTGGCACTTTTGGCATCCTTTAAGAGTGGAGCTGCCTTAGAATTTGCTGCGAACAAGGCTTTCCATTTATATGTTGGTTTGAACTTTGAACAGTTCCGATGATACTGAGCAACTTGGCGGGTTCGATGCCAGGTGAGCAACCACATTGAATCTGCAACAACTTTGTGTGGAAATCCCGAACAACTCAATTATATACCTGCTACACCAAAAACATGGAAATAGTAGCAGCGCTTCAGAATTCTTACAAATCCAGCATTGCTGAAGCAATTCTTACGGTACCGAAGGAATTCCCGTATCAAGGCGTACTCAACCGTGCTTACCCGTATACTGACTTAAATTTCCATGTATGGGGCCTTGAGCTGAGAAAGGCACAGAAGTGGTGCTGCAAGAAAAGGCGTGCTGCGGCGTAAATTGCCGTACTGCTGCGTAAAGTTCCTCTAAAACACCAAATTCTTAAGAATTTCAGACTGCTGTAGCAATTCCTGCGGATCAGGGGGCGCAGGTAGGCATAAATATGCTATATACAAACTAATGAAAGCCAAGCTGTATAGTCAGTCCGGATCCTATTTTGTGTCCTCCGGTTTCAACCTCTGGTCCTGAACGGGAGCAGTGGGTACAGTCAGGACCGTGGCCTTTTGGCGTTTACGTTGCATGGCTGGTGGAGTATCCTGGCACCGAAGGGGAAGGTCAGGTCTCCAGATATTAGGCTCCGGAAGTCTCTTCAGGGACGGTGGCAGTGGTCCTACATTTGTTTATCTATATACGGGATGAAACCGACCTCCCCAGTTGGTGGTGAACCTTATATATATAGATAGATGTATAAACCTTTTTGGATGGGAGTGGCTGTCCTAGTCCATATCAATAAGTCAAGAGAGGTTTCTGAGCCTATCGTGGTTCGGGAAGTAGCTCGGAGGCTGGTGAGAGGCTGAGATTTGGCCATCACCTTCTGGACACGCCCAAGTTGCTCTGGGAGTTCTTAGTTGAGCATGGTTTCCAGTCCCATGGAACTTGGAAGGGATTGAGTTTGTGATGCTTGCACGGAAAAAACGCTTCTCCGACTTCTCCTAGTGGAGCTCTAGTGGGCCTTTGAAAACTTTGAGTGTCATACCTTCCAATGTACAGTAGTGGAGATCCTGGACATTCGTTGACCACGGTTTGGGTAGCCAAGTGAGTAACATCTGAGAACCACACAAGTTGTTCGGTCCAGCTCCCTGAATAGGTCCTCGAAATCTCATTCTGGCTGGGTTTTCTTAGAGTTCAATTTAGGTCTTGCCTGGTTGGTTGATTGACCCTGGTTTCACTTCCATGCCAGGTTGTATGCGCAGCTTGGGTGATGTGCGTTTATACAAAGGTCCTCATTGTAGCTTTGGCGACCCATGGAGTACGATTCGTTGAAGAAGTCTGAAAGGAATGAAATGAAATGAAGCACATGATGCCCTCGTTTTAGTTATTTTTTGAGATAAGCCTATTTTGGATGAAGCTCTGTGTGTGTGTGTGTGCGAGAGACCTTTTGTCTCCAAAGGGTCCCTTTTATGTCCGTTTTGAATCCTTTTTTCCAGTATCATTGGTCGCCCCACTGCACACCATGCAGCACTGCAAGCCACCAGGCATGGTGTTGCTACAACGGCATGGCAATCATGACAGGTACGGCGGTAGATTGAAAAGCCCATGTCCGTTCGATTCAAGTCAGTCGGTGAAAAAGATACGTGTGTGGGGCTTTCAAGATATAGACTGATATATACATATATATATAGTATGGATGGATGATTTTAAGGGTATATTTTTTAAGTGGGAATGTTTTTGGCTTTTGGTGGTTAGGGGGCTTTGGTGGCTTGTGGCTTCTGTCTTTGGTGGCTTTTGGCTTCTGTGGCTTCTGGCCGGTGTGGCTTTTGGCTTCTGTGGCTTTTGGCTTTTCTATGCTTTTCTATATTTTATACTACTTATTTATTGACATATCTATTATATATTATTTGGTCTTAAGGACTTTTCTAGTCAAATTAACTGATGAATATGGAATACATTTCTATCGTGATGCCTCTTCTATCGAAATATCCACTTTTTTGACTTACCTATTGAAATATCGATTAAAGTCTGTTTTAAGGACTTGTCCAGTCAACATCTCTACTTTGGATGCCTTTCCCTTCAAATCTCTACATACTTTTGAAAACCTTTCTGCTGAAACATGTTTGATGAATTGTCTACAGTTTGATGAATGCTCTTGATGACTTTACTAGTCACAATCTCTCATTTTGACCCATTACAATCGCCTCTTTTCATAACTTGTCTGGTAAAATCGCTATGTTTATGACTTTTATATTGAAATCTATCTTTCTATGAATTTTCTATTGCATTCTTTGCTTTTGATGACTCTTCTAGACAAAATCTCTATATACTTGTAAAGCCTTCCTATTTGAGAACCACACAGACCACCAAAAAGCAAACAGAACGATTAAAGTCCCGACCCATATATATAGTATGAATTATAGATACCCTTGCTCCTTTACAGGCTGTAGTCTTTTATTTTGGAAACACCGAAGCTTTATATCACATGACCTAGCATGAGCGGCATGCAGTGCGATGCAATACGAAACAGAGGATCTCTTACTGTTGTTTCGACGCCTTTCACATGTTGTGTACACACACACACACTCGTCTATACCTTTCTACAGATCTGAACAGCTAGTTTCGTATGCAATAGTGACTTGTGTGTCTCCCTCGTCTATATAGTTGGAGCAGGATCACCAGCCCCCCGGGACCAAGATAAGTACTTTAAGCAGGTATTGACTCAGTCCAGGACCCATTGAACTTCATTCTGAGAGGATTGCCCCACTTTGAGGTGAGCTGACATGTTGCCCAAACTACTGCTAACCCGCAGATTGGATACATGGTCAACCGTCAGGGAGAGTACTCGTGGTTTCTGGATGGTAATTGGTTGGGATTGAACGGTCAAGAACAAACAGAGGGACGACAATTGAGGATCATTGCAACCTACACTAATTCCTTCAAGCATCCTTCACACAGCGCGAACTGCACCAGATTCCACATCGCCCAGCGGAAGCTGCACCACTGGCGCCTCAGACACGAAGCGTTGCTGCGCCAAGGCCCTTGGGTGACTCAGAGCGCGTGGCGCGTTCGGGAAGTTAGATTTAAAGGAGAGAGCTGGAAACCGGTTGAGGTTTGGATGGTTCTAGATGTCTTATGGCATTTTTTAGCCGCATATGAGAGTGCTCACGAGCTCAACAGCAGAATGTTCCGCAAGATCGAAACCGATTCGATTATGTTTGGGATATGAGACCTGCTCCTCACCCAGAGAGCAGTTACTGTACCCTTTCTCGTATAGTTTGCTGGCAGATCTTTTATCGTTCCACCAAATGGCTGGTTTTCTGACAAGATTGGAAGCGTACCAAGAGGTCTACACGGTGTCTACACGTCAGAATTTATTGCTTCTGGGACCGCTCCGATTCTGGTAGGCTTTTCCCATCTTCGACTCATGCTGGATCTGCCAGAGCTATCGATTTGGAAGACTTTTGGCTCCTTCCCCTATGCAGTCACCAGATTCTTCATAAACTGCTTGCACAATGTTACACATGGTTGCAATTTTCCATCGCTCTGACTCCTGCAATGGAAACAGGCTGTGGCAAGACCGTTCTGTTCTTGTCACAAAAGCGCTGGTGGTTTGAGAGCTTTCTCCGTCCAAAACCGCCTTAGCTTGGCGGAACGACGTCAAAGCTCCACGGGGGATGGGCTACTCCTTGTTGGGCTACTCCTCCCGCTAAAGTGTCCGTCATCCCTTTGACCTTGTGGGATTTTGTGAACTTGATTCATCATTCACTGTTGCTAGGTGAGTCCAGCCGAACAGTTCCCTTTGTCCAGGTAAGGCTTCGATTTGTGTTTAGGGGATCTTCAGGCTGTCCAGGAAGGCACGTCCACGAGGGTAGGTCTGGTGGAAAGTAAGTAATCCTGGTTTTGATTCTACCTTGTTCTGAGACATGAACTTCGCCATTAGGTTGGAGGCCATCGCTTCTAGGTCGGAGGCCATCGCAGTTAGGTTGGAGGCCATCGCATTGCTTGAACTGAGCACCACGGATCTGACATTTCGTCCTTTCCGAAAAAGCGCCCAAACACGGTCCAACAGGCCATGGACAGAGTAGTGTTTGTGCTCATGCAGTACATTTCCTGGCCACCAGCGAGGCTGGTGAGGAACTGGAAACTGGCGGAACTCACAGGGGCCATTGTGCTGATCAAACTCAAGCCGGGGATCCGCAAGAGGGAGATCATTCTGAGGAAGCTTAAGTGTTGGAAGGATCTGACAGCTCCAGCCGCAAAGGCCCGGAAAAACATGGATAGATAGCTCACTGAACCGTCTTAATTGCTCCAGGCTGGGCAGATCATGTTGACCATCCCAACTGTGGATTCACAAACACTTACCAATATAAGCCAGGCAGTTTCTCGCTTGCATTGGGTTACGCAACAAAAGCTAGGTAGATCTCAAGCACAGGGTATGCCCTAGGGCCCAACCCATGAGCAAAGAGGAACATACGCCAAAACCATCCGAAACCAAGACCAGATATGACCAGATTATTATATACACATAAGTCACATAAGAGAATCTTATGATATGTTATCTTGTCGCTGCTATCCAAGCTGCTGGAAGAACGCAGCGGAAGGCGTTGGGTGAGGAGCAGCAGAAGCACTTCATGGTCGACGCGAACTCAGTGTCGGAAAGGAGCAGAAGGCTTTGTTTTTGCATTTATAATGGTCCGTGATGCAGCTCAAGAAACATGTACAGTAAATCTTTGTAAATCCATCATAATCCATCCCAAAGCGAGGAAATCTAAAATGGACATTCAGGATCTAAATTTCAGTGGTTGCACAGATATGTGCGGTTGGGGTCCAATTCTTCGGAAGCTTGAAAGAAGGTGAAAGGAGTAAGAAGCCATGCAATAGACATATATAGACATGTTTCATGGATGTTTAGTGTATTTTGCTGATGCTTCACGTTCCCAAATCATTGATTTTGGCCATATGCTGATGTTAGTTCATGTCTTTGTGGATCAATCCGTACCGAAATCGCACCATCGGACAGCCCGTGGCACCGGGCATTGGGTCACCCAAGGCACGCGCGTTGATGGAGTGGCGCCGACAGCTGGCGGAGCTGGGAGACCCCAGCAGCGAGCTGTGTGACACCGAGAGGTGGGATGGTTGGTCCCCAGCAGATTGGTGGAATTGGTGAGAATCTGTGGTACATGATGGTACATGTAAAACGTGTGTACGTGTGTTCCCAGCGGTCTGAATTATCCTAGACTCACTAACATTGCAGTGGAAACCGACCCCTGGAAGACGATTTTCCTCCACAGACAGGTGTGGTGTCCACTTCCATGGCAGCAAGATGCAGCTAGTTGGAGTGTATTTTGGTCTATTTTAATATATAGATTCTGGTCGTTTCTGACGACAACCGCCCGCACCGTTTGCTTCGAGAGAGAGCGCGTTTGGAAAGGTAATTCATGTCCAAGCCACCCCAGATGATGCGTAACTGAATGAGCAGGACTCGAGATCTTTCATGTATATATAAAGTTTATTGTAACTATCTTTCGACCCCTTGAAATTGACACATTTTTAGGGGGTCCAACTTATATCCAGCAATTCCTAATAAATTCCATAAAGTTCCTATGTCCCATATTATTATTGCATTCATCCACTGCATAGTACTTGGCATCTCGAGGTCATGCACTGTAAACGTGTATATAGTCGCTTTAGTTTTTGCCTACGACGTTAACTGGGGCCCCACGTGAAGCCACCGTTTTTAGGGTTTTGTTCAATCGTATCGCATGTTAGGGCACATGCGCGGTGCTCGGGATTGACTCGCAAACATAGACACCGTGTTTGTGGAGTGGAGTGGGGGGACAATATACACACCTTTACGCAGCCGTATACACGTGCAGCACACGTTTGAACTTTGTCTTTCCTTGTGTCTCGTTCTCTTGTTGCATTTGAGCTTTACTTTTCCGCTTTCGAGGATCACCCTGTGTGTTTCGCGGAGGTGAGTCATAGTAAACATGAGTTTACTAAAGACCTGAAAGGTCAAAAAGAAGAAGAAGAAGAAGCAGAAGAAGTTTGCCCACCAGGCATCCGTTGCAGAAACGGAAGCTTTAGTCAACTTCTGGAATCTCTCGAAGCTGTCTATGCCCAGGACGTTGACCGAAGCGGGTGCCAGAGTGGTGTCGCAGAGGCTGTGGAGCTATGCTTACAGCTTTCAGTTTCGATGGAACGTCAAGGAAGATCTCTGGATGGAGGTCGCCCGGCTGGTGATCTGAAGAAAGAAAAGGCGCTTGTGCCGAGCGCCCCTTGTCAAAATGCACTTCTTCTCCCCAGTGACCCTGGGACCTTGGCAACCCATGTGCCTTCTATACGGGGCCTGCACATACAAAGCCAGCGTGACCATTGTGAGGTCTACGACAATAACCACCAAAAACCCAGCATTTTTAACAATTGCAACTTGATGTCTTCCAATGAAGTGCTCATTTCGCGAGGGACCCCGGTTGACGTCGTTGCCTAGTTCTTAGACCCCCTGAAAGGGTACATGTCTCAGGGGGTCCAACTTATATCCAACACTGCCTGCAAAACTGGTGCGTTTTCCTTTGGGTCTTATATTTGCACTTGGCTTTCTTGTTTGCAAGGAATCTTTTTCCGACCTAGAGATGACGCATTAAATATCTATGTCGGAAAGACCAAACATTGTTGGTGGATATAAGTTGGACGCCCTGAGAAATGTATAAATTCAAACAGGGGTCGAAAAGAGAGGTGATTACATAACTTTACAATGTGCATGGTGACCCTCAGATGACAGGCACCATGCAGTGGATGAAAGAAACTATGTGATACATATTGAGAAGTAAACAATTTGCAGACGCTGTTGGATACAGGTTGGACCCCCTGAAACATGTACAATTTCAATGGGCCGAACGAAGATGGATTACAATACATTATGTTAAATGCATGATGACCTAGAGATGACAAACACCATGAGTGGATGATCATATTCAATGTCTCGTTACTGCAGTTTTCGCATCACCAGTTCCATGAAAGGTATAGTAACGATTTGTTCCAACAGTTTAGACCACTTGTCACTGCAAACATGCCACTGTCCTGTCTCAGATCACTTGGCACACCGTCTCCACATCAATCGTTGCAAAACCTCCAGTTTCTTGTGTTTTTGCATTGTTTTTGCATGTGTTCTTCCACCGTTTCCCCTCCAGACACACCTCATGACGCACGTCTGTTCCCAAACGAGAAAGTTCTTCCCCAGAATTAATGCCGTAGGAACTCAGTGTTCGCATCTCAACACAACCTCAGCACACCTTCGCCCGTCAGCACCTACGGCACAGGTGGATTTTGCATGTGTTTGTTGGCCTACTAGTAAGTTAGCCTTCGTTCAGCTTCGTTCAGTTGGAACCCGCAGGGTGGGCCCAATGCAGGTGACGGTATGTTCCGTTTCCTTTGTGATTATTGTGATCCGTCGATTGAATTTCACGTTGCTAGAGGATGTGTGTCAATGGGTGCATTTTTGTCTAATTGATGTTTGGGTGTTTGTTTTATTCCTCTTTAAGAGTGGCGTCTGGGCCATTGCAATGTGGGAAGGACCATCTGTGAAGGATCCATGAAACAAAATTTCCATGCTGAGGGGCTATAGATCCTATAGGTGAGAGTCAGGTCCGCACGACCGGCTGTGACACAAGGGGCTGCCGTTTGTCCACAAACAGCATTTTGGAGACGACCACAACATACAGGGGGTGGCGATAAGACCGATCTGATTCTGTAGACCTCATGGAAAAAAATATGGGGATGCCCTGGTTTAGGCAACCAAGCAGGCTTCATTTTGAACGACTACCAGAGGACAAATGGGGGTCCCGGTTTGAGATGTACAGGTACAATTTTTATATGTAAATCTTGGTGGTTGGATCGTAAACTTTTTGTCCGATAGAACTACTGGGAGTTTGGGATTGACAAAATATAAAGAACCACTGAGGGATCGTCAGAAATAGTCTTGTCCTTGCCTCATCCCCACACAAACTATGGTTCTCCCGTCAAACAGCTAGTGTTTGGGACAATGGAACACACGCTGTTCCCATCACTCGATGCTTGTACACCCTGAGGCAGCGGCACCATGTTCGCTCACAACAACACCTGGGCCGCCGTCACGTGGATGGAGCATACAGTGGATACAGATGATGGGCCTTCAGGATGGGCGTTGTTTGACAACCTGTATATAAGAGTAATATACAATATATATATATACAGCTCTAGTATATTAATATATCGTATTTATTTTTATATTTGGAAACTGAGTGCGAATCAACAAATTTCAACATCGTTTCAAGTCATGTTTGACAGTAAGCATGATGCGTGAAGCCACAAATCAGGTCTGTCGTAGGGATAGTGAGCTCACGTGCTCGGAATTTGTGGGGATGAACCGGCAGTGCTCAATTCCACTCAAGCTCATGGAGTGTCACCATATGTCACCATCAAATTCAATGTATAGCAGCTCCAATGGAATTCATATAGACATCATCCAGCGCTTTATCCATGTTTGTTGGGGGACATGCTCAGGCTGAGATCTCCAGATTGAGACCGAATCTACACGCCGAGGTGAAGGCCTCTTGCAGCAAGTGGCCGGGGCCTGGGCTTCGGACCAGGCGTGGGGAGAAGACAAGAAGAACACCCCCTTCACATTGACAAGCAAGTGCTCCACCGGCATTCGGGTGTTCATTCCACAGGCCACATGCGCTGCTGTGATTCGCGCCAACCACCGAAGGATTTCGGCTGGAAGAGAAGCTCGGCTGTTCGCCCCTGTGCCAGCAGTGTCTAGCATCATATCACGTGGCTAACAGAGGCGGCTCAATGTCAGGGAGTTCCCCCGCTGTCCGAGAATGTCAGGCCATTCCGAAGAAGGAACAGCTTCTTCACACAGAGTCTTAGTTGCAGTACTGCGGCGAAGATGTGATATTATCCTGATATTCCAATATCTCATGGAAGATGTGATCATAAACTGATCTGTCATTTCTTGCAGAAACATTGGAGAATGTGTTTGTGTGTGTTTGTTCCAGCTGGTTCCACCAGCGAGTCCGAGCACATAGGAGAATCATGCAGAATCAAGTGCGAGACTCAAAAAGGGACGACTCATCATCTAATCTGTATGTGTATGTTTTCGGACGTATGTATATACATGGTTCTAGTGAATATACACTGTCATGTGGAAAGTCATACCTTTTCATATTTGTAGTATAGGAAATGAGAAAAGCCCTTTCCCCCTTGGAATCCTACTGTACATGCAAACATAAGCACAATTTGTGGTCGGACTTCTGCACCAGAAAGTCTGTGGAAATTGCACCACGCTGTGGCTGTACCTGCCACGAAAAAGATCTAATTTGTAAATATCGATCCACAATGGACAGCAGGCACAATGCAACCACGTGTCAAGAGGCACAAACTGTTGCGAGTGTGAGGGTCAAGGGGCCTGAGTTTCACTATGCTGCTGCGCATCTTTTGCAGGTTTTGTGGAGAAAACAAATTCTTTCTGCAGCCTGATATGTGTATAGAGAGGTAGCAGACATTGTGGAAGAATGACATATATTATAATTGAATAATCAAGTTTACAGAGGCAAATGTCACAAGTCAGCCGATGTTGATGATAAATCAGATTGTGCAGCATCGACACCTTGTGCAGAGTGGGATTGAAAGATGATGACGCTCCATTGTCTTGTAATGTTTGGTTTGTTTTGGTATGCTTGTGTTTGTTGTTTGTAATTGTTTGCATTCTTGGTGGCCTTTCTCTCTTAAATTAGTAAAACCTGTGCTTAAGCAGTGTGTTCGTTCCTTCTTGTCTTGTTTGTCAGCTATTGGTAAGCTATTGTTCCTTTCATTTACCGTGGTTTCAGAGTAGATGACGCAATCCCCAAGAGGTGTGTGTATGTGTTTTTAATGCCCCCCCATATAAAAGATATCTTTGGGTTTGTGCCAGCTATGCAGCTATTCTAAAACCACTGTAACTTTTTCACTGCTGATACACTTGGTTTACAACATCATATGTTCACAATTGTTCATATTATAAAGAAAACACATACAGTACAGTAAGTCATCCTTTTCCCTCCACACTCTTCCCTACAAGTTCTCCCAAGTCTCAATAGGCTTTCTGTTGCTCCAGGAGGCTAGACTGGAATCATGGGTGTGTTATGTGTGTATATATCATAGACATGCTTTTTAAATGTGTTTGGTATTGTTGCTTTTGTCTTGTTGACTCAGCACTCACTTTACTGCACTCGCACCTCGCGGGCTGGCACACTGAACTTGCGTGCTGGCACTCTAAATTTTGGGGATACACCAATGCAACTATTTCCTCGAAACACATTGACATGCATTTGGGAACTGATGTCCTCTTGCTTCTTAGAGGCACTGGCACTGGGCGTACAGTACAGATGTTATTGCATATTCCGGACGGAATGTGTTTTTGTCAGATGCTAATTACTGGAGATGCTGTATGTTTTCTGCTTCTATTGAAACATATTGAAACACACATAGCTATGTGTGATCTCGGAGCCGAATCGGAGAGAATCAATGTGATCAGCCGAGATTGGCCCAGGACGAGGTGTGCGCAGCCCACCGGAGAGAGGTGACGCCACGCGGAGACCGAGTTGTCCGAAATCGATGCTTTGGTGCCGTTTTGTAGTTGTTAATAAGAGGACGCTACTGCTACTGTAACATGTTGGGCATCGCTACTAGGAGCAAGGACGCTACTAGTAGCTCCTGGCCTTACTACTAGTAACTACTATAATTACTATAGAGTAGTTATTCTATATCCATGGAATCCGTGGGTTCAGTTTTCGTTTGACCCACAGAAATCTGACAAGTTGACCGATCATGATGTGTTGACGGGATTGTCGGCCCGATGGTGTTTTCATCACGTTGGGTTGTACTTATGGTGAATAGTTTTTTGGTTGGACATCTGGATGGCGAGTGTACTGAACTTGAAGAAACACTGACAAAACCGCTGGTTCATGCGGTTGCTTTTCCCTATGAAACAAGAGCTTTGATGGGCAGGTCTTCGAAGTCAGAAGGTGCCCAAGAGATTGAAGGGGAATTACATGTGTCCTATAGATTGAGTGGGGTCATTTCAGGTCGCCAGGCGAGTTTTTCTTTTTCAATGGCGGTGTATTCTTACCAGTTCATGGCTACAAGAATGCTACAGGAATCGAAAGTCGAAAGGCCCTTAGACTTTATGAGCCATCTACCAAGCGTGGGCATTGGTGCGCCAAGCGCGGGTGTCGGTTCGGCGTGCCATCAGGTGGTCAAGGCTCGAAAGGCTGTTGCGCTCTTCCTCTGGAAGAATCGCTTCGACCCTGGAGATCCCAACTCTCCACGAGGATTCTTTGTGACATATCCCCTGCATGAGGCGAAAAGTGACATGTCCATGTGGCCCTACGTACAGAGTACAGAGAGAATGAGAGAGAGAGAGAGAGAGGACGAGTATCGACCAGTAACGACGAATGCCAATGTGTTACATGACCAAGAGGATCGTCCCAGCTTTCGTCTTTGCTGTATACAGATGAATCCCTAGTGACCTAGTGCAATTGGTTCCAATGAAGATCATGGCTACAAGCTGAGCGAAATTCCTTTGCAAGAGCAAACAAGAATTCGAGGGCTGCCTTTTTGTAATGAGTATGTTAGTATGTTTGAGGGAATGTATATATATATATATACTCGCCCTGAACCCTTGCAGGCTGCAAAGCAGAACAATGCCTACATTGCTTCGAAGCTGTTGATGTTTGGAGCTCGCCTTGAGCAGAAGGATTTTTGGGGCCACACGGCTGACTCCTACGCAGGACCAGCGCATAGCAGGGCATTAAAGCTTTGCAGTGGGATAAAACAACTTTCATCTCTTCATGATCCGGGAATCTACGCATCTCTGAGCCCAGTTCAAGTTATAGAGTTGGAGTTAGAAGTTAGAGCCTCTAACTTAGAGCCTAGATGAGCCTAGCAAAAGTTCTCGTGACTTCTATATCAGCCACCCTCTTGTAAAGTGTCGAAGTCAGTATTCAAAACGTCAACTACAACGTCACGTTTCCACTCTTTGTTTACATCAACTACAACGTCATCACCAACATAGTTCGCAACCGATACTGCCTTTCAAGACAGTACAGGCCCTTTATAGAAGAGGGCTGCTGATATAATTATCCATTTGTAATGAGTCTCCCATGAAGAACGTCCCATGAAACGACATGGGACAGATGCTGGGAGCCGGGCAGATGAAGTGGTCTTCAGACGGAGATTTTTTGGATCAGCAACACATTCACATTGGGAGGATGAACACCAGCAAGGATGCTGTTGTTTCTTCTTATTTTGGCAGCCTTCCCAGGCAGGGTGGTTAGCCATTTGATCAAGTCACATCAAGTCATTGAGTCTTGGGATTCCAGGGCGAGATATGTCTCATCCGCGGGTTGGTTTGTGAGCACCACTCGCAGGAAAGCACTCGCACCACGAGATCATGAAGGTCCTTCAGCATCACGTTCCTTGGTTTTGACCGTGGGACCATCCCATCAAGCAGTTGCTGGTTGCCTAAGTTGGAACATAAAGGAGCCAGCCTTGACAGGTTTTCATGGTTGAGTCCAGTTCCACGTGTTTTGTTTCTACCTGTCCCACTTTCGAAAGGAATCCCAACTGCTCTGATAAAAGGCCAGGTATGACCCAACTACTCTGGGCCTGGGTCAACGGGAGACAATGTCAAAACTCACCGAGACAAACACGGAAAGAACACTCAGTGCTTTTGGCACCAATCCGGCAGAAATGCCACACGCACGCATGGCCGGCCGAGTGGCAGCCCAAGACGCCCTTGACTTCCGTGCATCCATTTGAGGCCAAGTACTGCCTGTCGCCCTATGACTTTTGTCATGCGCCGGTCAAGTGGCAGGCTTGTCCACCTCCACGCGGTTTCGAAGAATTCTTCGCACATCTGGAAGTCGATCCCTTGGTCCAGGTGCCGGCTTGTCAGAGTGGGAGGATTGGGAGGTCTTTTGAGGAGCTAGGGGCTCCTGGCCGTACTACTAGGAACAAGAAGCTACTAGGGGCTCCTGGCATCGCTACTAGGAGCAAGGACGCTACTAGGGGCTCCCGTCGATCCAAGACTTAAAGCCGATGGTATCTTCCAGTACATCGACCCTAGTAGCGTCCTTGCTCCTAGTAGCGAGTAGATAGTATTTACACCATGAACGCGTCGCAAGAGAGTTATTCACTTGGTTGTGATATGTTGTGACCCTGCTCAGGTGCGCAGTGAAAGTCAATGGTTGTTGCTTCGTGGATGCCACCGTGTACGAAATGTACATCGTTTGAACTTTGGCAAAGATCGTGTGCCGGCCACGACTTCTGCGCAGGAAACCAAGCTTCGTTTGTAGCTTCCCGAGTCCAGAACAGCTGGAGGCTGCACGAAGGATTCGGGCAATTCGGCTCTCCAGCCGCGATCTCTTCCATGTTTGGTCTTAGCCCTTCTGGCCCAGCAGTCCTTGCATGCGGTCCCTGTGCATCAAAGTCTAGGACGGTCACTGGGTCACTGGCTTTACTAGTTAGTAGCAAGAAGCTACTAAGTGGAGGCCATCGCTATTAGGTTGGAGGCCATCGCTACTGGTAGCAAATAGCTACTAGTAGGATGATGACCTAGAGATACCGATTTCCGTCAATCCCGAACATGTCTTGGACATCTCATCCGTTTGGAATCACTTCGTAGTTTGGCATGTCCAAGAAAAAGACAGAACAAAACATGCAACTGGGACCGGAGTACAAAAAGCCAGATTCGTTTCAAGTTTCAATGAATTTGATGCAGCGATCAGTTCATATCAGTTCCCTTTGTTCTGATCAATGGAACAGTGTCTTTGGCAGGCCTCACACCGAGGCTCCTGGGGTTCACCGAGGCCTCGCTTTGCGAGATATCCTTGCTTCACGGCCACAAGTGTTGTGGTGCAAAACGAGTCGATATGAGCATTTCCAAGGAAGTCACACAGAAGAAACCCTCAGCAAAAACCCTCAGCAAACAGCGTGAATAAGCAAGTAAATCACTCAAAGTGGAACCTTGAGTAGTCAGGATCAACTTCCTTGGACCTCATTGGTTCGGATTACCCAGAGTAGTTCGCACCAAGACACTTCTTTTGGCTTCTTTTACATGGCTTTTGCCCTCATATCGATTTTTGGGGGTACCGGTAGGGGGTGATTTCTAGGTAGAACAACAAACATCATGTTTGCTACTGCTCCGTCCTTGTTCCATCAGGCCAAAAGGAGCTTGAGTTTCTGGATGGACTGAAATATGGGATCATGAAACAATGCCGTACAACTGGCGAAGATCAAACACCCTTCGTTGATTGTCCGGAATACATCAATGTGGAAACAGACCAGTCAGCGATTTTTTGAGGCAAGGAGTCTTGCAGTGAAGTCTGAGGCCTGCCAGCTGTATTTGTCAGTTTGAAGGTGTCCCAGTCCCATGTTGCAGACGGAGGTCCTAAAGCTTCATTAGAAAGCATATTGTAATACGTTGTAATGATGTGCCGCTGGTTTGGCATGTTCTTGACCTATTGAGTAAGGAGGCCGCGAGTGGTCTTCAGGTCCTCAGGATTCGCAGCACCTGGGACGCCATGTCGGTTGGCAGCTGTTGGAAGCCCCTGGCAGATGACTTCGAGATAGATGTGTGGATCGAGTCCCAATGATTCCCATTCTCTCGACTTTGGAAGACTTTGCTGGGTTTGCATCACAGACTATGTTGGAAAAGGTTGCCTCAGCAACCTGGAGTTTCATTAGCTTTAGCTTAGGGCCCAGATCCTCCTCCATAACCTGATTTCAGGGTCAACTACCCGTGGGACGGGTGAATTTCCCTTCAATTGTATCGTGGCATGGCGTCAGTGGATTCATATCGAGCTTCTCCTCCCTCCTCGTTATTTTGATTCTTTGCTACTGGTGCTGCAACTTTGGTGTGATTGCATTCGTATTGAGCTTCTCAGCTGCTGCTGCTGCTGCTGCTGCTGCTGCTTTGGTAGTGTGATTGGATTCGTACCGAGCTTAGCCTCCATCCTCCCTATTTTGCGTTTTTGCTGCTGCTACTGGTGCTGAAGCTTTGGTGTGATTGCATTTGTATTAAGCTTCTCAGCTCCTGCTGCTGCTGCTGCTGCTGCTGTTGCTGTGTCGCCGTTGCTGCTGCTGGTGCTGCTTTGCTGCTGCTTTGCTCTTCTGCTGTTACTGCTGCTGCTTTGCTGCTTTTGCTGCTGCGATTGCTGCTGCCTGCTGTTGGTTTGTTGCTGCTCCTTTGTTGCTGGTGGTGCTGCTGCTGCTGCTGCCGCCTCTGCTGTTGCCCGCCCTTCGTTGCTTACGAACCTTTCGTCTCAAGTGTTGGACATGTAGAGAGGACAGTTGAATGCTCCCAATGATTTGGGAAACAATCGGAGTAACCTAGCCAGCCAGAGGGTAGATCGATGACACAAA
>CAXIVM010002450.1:0-17375 GCA_964035705.1 Porites rus | reverse complement strand
GTTTTGGGTCAGCTGACACATGGGTTACTGGCGAATTCCCTGATTCACGTGCTTGAAGCCTTGCAAGCTTTCTATGTCATACGTCATACGTGTAGTCTCTGGCTGAGCTGATGGGGACAGCCAGAATCAGCTATCGTGCTAACGTAGCAAAATGAGACGGCCTCACATGGAACATGTTTGTTGATACAAATACCCAGGTAAGCTGTGAGGCATAAATTGGATGAGGGATGACTTTTTGGAAATCTGCTCCAATCAATTTTCAGGAGTCGGATCACACACCTCCGGGCTGTAGGTGTACGGAATAAGTCTGTGGCTTTGAAGTTTTTTTTGGTTCAACGTGGTAGAGGGAATGAATAGCTGAACAGATCATATGTCATATATGTTGCAATATCCATGTTTGAGACACAGCCCAAATGAAATCCATTGAAATCCTATATAGAAAAGAAAACCACCCTCGGTTAGAACCATGGTTTATAACATGTGAGAGATAGCATTGGCTACCAGCTTTTCCCTTTGCTTGGTAGTTGTGGAAATTGATGCTGTGTGTAAGCATTGCATTGCAGTTTGCAATAGCATTCTGGAATAGCAGTGGCAACAATGCCATACCGTTACACGTAACCTTGAGTGAAAGCACTGCTGTATAGACATCAGAGACGGAAGTCAAACACAAACTTCGTTTGGCTCAAGTGTGAGAGGAAACTTGTGCGGCAGCCTGGGTCCGATCGCTCGTTGCATCGTATCGTGACTTTTGCTGTACATTGCTCACATTTGGAAGCATATATACACAGATCTAAGAATCTACTGGTTATCAGCCGCAGCCGAGACACCTGAGCTGCGGATCGTGTCAAGAGAGAGACCAGAGAGTGCACTGAGAGTTCAACTCATTGTCTTGTAGATAAGGGGTCGAGTCACAAGGTCCAAGGACATAGTTGTTGATTGATCAAGACCAAGTACAACTACATCTCTTGCTACCTTGCTCGCGCCTTCGCGCGAATGGACCGCTCGCGATCCCCCGCAGCGGCTGCTGATCGATCGCGACCCCGTGAGAGACGGGCTAGGGGCGGTGACCCTTTTCGCCCTTCTCAGAGAAGGCGTGAGCGTGTTGGACTTCAGGTGGAGCATCGGACCAGAGGTTCTTCGCCCCCGCCAGAGTCGAAATACTACGCTCGTTCAAGGCCAGTTGAACCGTCGGGTCCACCTCCAGATCGTCGGCAACCGCGTGAGCCGGCGAACCCGCCTTCTGTTGAGACATCCTCTAGCCCAAGACGACCTCCAAGATTGCCACACGGGCCACCACCTGGAGTCACAGAAACTGTGTCTCACAGAAGTCTCCCAAGGCGTGTTGTCGTTGAGGAGCGTGAGGAGGCCGAGCGCGAGGAGTCGGAGGAGTTTGAGGAAGGAGCAGGATCAGCCCCATCGTCGGGCCCTCCAGTTGCGGACCCGCCGACGCGGGGCGGCTACTGGAAGAAAGCGTGGGTGTGGATTCCGGATCCTGACCCAAGAGATCTTGCCGGACCCGAGCATTGGAGGCCCGTTGACTCTCCTCCTGAAGTTGAATCGTGTGTTTCTCCATCGGTTGAGCGTGTTGATTGTGAGACGGAGGAGAGAGAGGAGCACTCGCGTGCTACAGGTCGTGGTGAAGCGTCGGAGTTTGTCGAGGTAAAGGTCGAGGAGGTAGCCGATTACGACGAGCAGGTCGAGGAAGAGCAGGCCGTTCCACCGACAGAGCCAGCCGAGACTGAGGCTGCGCACACACCAGAACCCACTGAGGAATCGACCCCGGAATCTCGCAGACAGGCTCGAAGAGTGCTGCGCGAAGGGGCGAGACATTTGAGGGAACAGGCCAAAGAGCTGAGGAGCTCTAGATCAAAGCCATCTTCGACGACATCACCGCAGGAGGCTTCGCTGTCGCCTCAGACAGAAGCTAGAACTCAGGCAGTTGCAAAATCGAAGGGGCGAAAGGAAGCGAAGAGGCAGCAGAGGCGGATCGAAAGAGGCATAAGCTTGAGGCGCTGCCCCGCCCGCCGTTGCCGCCTGTCAGACCTCGTACTCCGCCTGTTGAACCCAGATCTGCATCAGCTCCACGGCCATCAGAGGCCCCGCTTGCACTTGAGGATCAGGCCAAAGAGGGGCCGCAGCTTACACAACAGGTCCGACCGGTGAGGCTGCAACCGCGACCTAAGGGGTCGCCTGAGGTGCGTGTGCCAACACCCCCAAGACCTCCTTCACCGTTGCCATCTTCATCAGCATCCCACAGGGAACCTCATCGGGAGGGTGATCGTCCGGCGACCGAGCGTGAGGGAGAGCTGCCACAGCCTCTTGACCCTACGTACGGGAGTGTTCCTGTGATAGCACTAGATTATCACAAGACATTGAGATTCCCAGGTCAACCGTTGTCGCATAGCAGCATTGCGTGCCTCCGAGAAGCTCGATCCCTCGGGTTCCAGTTGATCGTTGTGTCGTTTGCATCAAATCTCAAGACCCCAAAGGGATACATTGGCAGATCTCACCCGGATCGAACAGGAGGCCGACATTGTTTTTGCGGACAAGATCATAACACGCCAGAAGCTGCTGGCGGATGAGTACCACGGAAGGTCGGTGACAGGGCACTTTCACCCGAAGGCGAAACTTGTAGCATTGACTGGAGCGATCATTTACGTTGACGACCAGCCTCAGATTTTGAGAGAGGTGTTGCAAGTTCAGTCGCGTCGTCCGAGAGCTCATCGAACCAGGACCATCCGTGCCGGCAGTACTCCGCAGAACGCATTGGCAGAGTTGTACGATCTCATTCAAGAGTTTGGCAAAGATATGAGATCGGTGCCGGTGCCGGTGGACCTGCGTGATCTTTGAGGAGAACTTGGTGCATTGAGTATCTTGTATCAGTTGAGCATTGTTCATTCATTTTGGTTGGAAGCATTGTCAGTTGTGGATCGTTGGTTGACTTGGTTTCAGTTGGCTTGAGTTGCTTCGCGCCTCGCGCGATCGTCGCAAATTCGCTGCCTTTTGCGCGTGACGAGCATCAAACTCGCGGACCCGCTCCGCGTGCAGCAACAAAAGTGCGATTCGTGTTGGTGAGCTTTCTTTTGGAGTGGGAGAGTTGTGTTTCTTGTGTATTCTTGTGTTGTTGAACATTGCTCCGTTGATTGAGAGAAGATTCATAGAACTTGCATTGAAGAGTTGGTTGTCGTCGAAGTTGAATGAAGAGAATCACTCCAGCCACACCTTTCAGGGTCATTGGCCCAGGGGATAGCGCTTACACCACGTCATCTTCATCTCCGCCCCAGGATTCGCCAGACAAGAGCATGGAGAATCCGGATCCGTCGAGTTCAAGCAACTTGGCATTGCCGGGAGGACAGATGGTTCAGAAGGGAAGGGGCAGGTCCAGTGCTGTCCCAGTGGTGGAGGGAACCCCCAGAACATGGCGAACCCCGACAAGGGCCAGAGGTGCATTTGCATGATCATCGTACTTTGAATGTACTAAATCAGAGTAACATTCCACCTCACATCCTTGAACAGCTTGTCCAAGATTATGTCAAGGCTGAGAGAGAGAGAAGGTTGCCATGCAGGTGTCGGTTGAGAGACAGCAATACACACAACAACTCCAGCAACAGTACCACACTTCCATACAGCAGCAACAAGAGGCAATATCGTCGGAAGCCCAGCAAAGGGTATCGCAAGTAACTCGGGAAGCCCAGCAAGAGGTGCTCAGACAACAGCATTTGGCAGAACAGGCCCAGAGGGACCTTATTATCGCACAAGACTCTGCACAAGCGCATGCGCGAGCAATAGAACAAGCCACACACGTGGCTGAGCAAGCAAATAGAGAAGTGCAACGAGTCCGCGAACAAGCAGCAATGCACATGCAAGCATCGCAACAAGCCACACTGTTAAGCGCAGAGCACATGAGACAACAAGCAGAGAGAGTCATGGCCGAGAAAGATGAGAGGATTGAACAACTCTTGCATGAACTTGATGCTTTGAGGTCCTCCCCAAACGTAGGCAGACTCTTCGATACTGCATCAGAGCTAGGTGGCCGTGCCCCAAGCGTAGCTAGTGCTTCTCCGTTGAACGTTGTATATTGCCCTGTTTGTGGAAACCAAAATGTTTCTGGTCGAGGAAGCTGTTGGAACTGTCGGAACACACTTGATGACCCCAACAATGGCCCGGATTTGTTTGAACCACCACCGCATGAACGGCATCTATATCCATCTCCTGAGCGCCCACCTAGTGTAGCGACCATCAGGGAGAACGCATTGGTAACAAGGCCGGTGCTTGCAGGCGGAAGCCCGACGAGGCGTGACGTTCCGTTGCCAAAAGCACCAGGAGGGCCAAGACCGTTGTTGATGCCGGTTGCGCGTGAGGTGATCGTTGATGGAACCCCTGCTCATCAAATGCATGTTGATCCGAGACTCATCTATGGAGTGGCCACCCCAAAGAGTGTCTCAGAGGCTGAGTTCGTTGCCCCGCATGGCTATGATAGCGTCCCAAGACCTGGAGGAGCGGAGTATCATGTCCAAAAGGCGCCAAAGGCCACGCTAGGCCCGGCGTACCCGCCAGGGGGGTTCATTGGCACGATCCATGAAGCACCCTCAAGTCAAGTCCCTCAGGCTATCTCCATCGCAACGCCGCGCAAGAAGGAATCTAGTGATTCGGAGGCAGGCTCAGAGAGTTCGGATGACCCTGTTGGAGGCGGCTCGCGGTTGCCTGGAGGGGACCCTCCTGAACCATGGTTGCAGGAAGGTCAGACTGAGGACCACATATACAAGATCAAGCATTTGAGGAACGTCTCCATCACGAAGTTGCCAACAGATGCAACATCTTGCAGGGAGTGGCGAGCGGCTTTGCTAGCCTCCGTCTCCCGCATCGACCTCACTGCCAGGGACGTCCTTGTCAAGTACACCACCTACTGCATGGATGGCGGTCGCGGCAGGGCGTTTCGTTCGATGTTGCAGGAGGATCAAACGTTTATACCGTTTAACAAGCACCTGGCGGCGGAGTTGATCAAACAAGACGTGCTGGCGACGAATACTGACCTTGCTCATGAATTGTCGTCGTACGTGGAATCTTGCACCGCCATGTCTCAGGGACCGAAAGGAATGGCTTTGCTCAACATTGTCGCTTCTTACTATGAAACCGGTCTCACGCACTCAGTTGCCTTGGATCAGATGCACTTGCTATCGTTGACTCTTGCAGGAAAAGGCGCCAAGGACCTCATCGAGTTCGTCCGCAAGGCCAACTACATCCTCCATGGACTCAAACAGGCGGATAAGCCTGCTCCTGCCACTCTGTTTCAATGGTTGTGGCAACAGGTGAAGCGTGTTCCGATCTTGTCGCGCATCACTGACAAGGTCCGCGAGTCGTCATTGTCTTCAAAGAAGCGCACATTTGATTGGCTGTGGGCACAGATTGCGGAGGAGTTGAGAGAGCGTAGGCATGACATGAACTACGACAACATCAGTAAGGGCCTCAAGGACGTCCCCAATCCCAAGAACTTGGCATGCCCGTCAGGCCTCGCAGATGACAAGGCCGGCGACCGTGACTCCAAAGGTGGTAAGTCAGGCAAGGGCAAGGATGGCAAGGGCAAGGGTGACAAAGGTAAAGGAAAGAAAGGTAAGGACTCCAAGGGCGACAAGGGCAAAGGCAAGGACAAGGACGGCAAAGGTAAGGACAAGAAGGGAAAGGACGGAACATCTCCAAGTGTTCCGAAGGCCGCAGCGGCAGCTGCCGCAGCATCCACCGTCACCATCACTGAGGCGCAGGCGAACGAGCTCATGAGCGTGTGGCGAGGCTTTTGCGAGTTTGCCAAGAAGGCATTGCCCGCGTTGAATGTGTTCCTGAAGGTCAGCGTTCCCATCCTTGCGTCGCTTGTCTCGTCGATTGTTGACAACACTGACGTGTTTGGTGTTGACAAGGTGGCCGGCATGTTGCATCCGGCTGTGGAGGACTTCAGGGGACTGTCGCTTGAATTCATCGGTGATACGGGGGCAGCCCACGATATCGGATCGCTGAAGGCTTTGGCTGAGCAGGGATTCGAACGAGGGATGCTTGAACCATGGCTCAAATGTCTTGAGAACCCGGTGAAGTTCGCGACAGGCGGAGGACCACAGACCTCTGTCGAAGCGCTCCGAGTCTATGCAAAGGACGTTGGAGACCTCAACATGCACTTGTTGAAGAACTGCCCGCTGGCGATGTCAATTGGGAAGCAGGTTGGTAAAGGTCGAACATTTGTTTGGCAGCACGGTAAGGTTCCCTTCATTGCGCTAGACCACAAAAGGTGTCGTGTTTGGTGCCCTGTTGAGAACCGCTGGTACGCCAAACGTGTACAAAATGATGTTCCCATCTTCTCGCTGCAGGCATCAGGGGGGCCTTCACAAGGCCTTTCATTCCATGGTGGAAAGACGCTGTGCCAGCCCGCGGTGACTGCTACGTGTCCGGACTCTTGTTTTTGTGGAGACTGCCTTGAACGGTTGCCCGCATGTGTTTGTCAACTCTACCCGGAGAAGGTCGAGCACCCCGAGCAAGCTTGTCTGGATGTCGCTGCCGTTGGCGCGAGTGAGGTGCAGGAAGAGGTTGAAGCTGTTAGCGACTCCAACAAGGAACACAGGCGCAAGCAGCACCGCAAGGACAACAAAAGGCGCAAGTGGGAAGCCATGAAGAAAAGTCGCAAGGTTGAACGTGGAGAACTTCGTCTCCCGAGAGGTGAACAGTCGATGATCGCAATGATGCACGACATGGCTGAGTTTTTCCTGGAGCAGTCCCAGACCAACACCGGCCGCACTGGGCGCCGCTTTGAAGCGCTTGCTGTCGAGGTCAAGAAGGAGCTGGAGCAGTTTGACGCCATGCCGATCTCCAAGGAGAAGATTGATGTCTTTGGCAACGAGTACTCCAAGGAGAAGCAAAGGGCTCAGGCAGCCTTGCCGGGCAAGGGAAAGTTCATCGAGCTGTGCACAGAGCCCACATCCAACTTGGGCAAGGTGGGAGACTTGATGGGCATTGAAGTCATCCGGTGCACCAAGGAGGAAAACAACTTGGAGCATGACGAAACGGTTGACAAGTTGAAGGACATCATCGAGGAGAACCCTGGCATAGACCTGGGCTAGTCTTCCGTGTTCGCCTTGGTCGCAATGGCAGTACTTGAATGCTCACCGCTATGGTGAACAGTACCGCAAGAAGTTGGCGAAGTCGCGTGAGTTGTCCTTGAAATTGTTGAATAGGTTTGTAGAACTTGCTAGGCATGTCAAGGCAGGAGGCGGAGATGTTCATTTTGAGTGGCCAAGACACGCGCTCGGATGGCGTCAGAACGCCTTGTGCAAACTCATTCGTGAGATTGACATGATGGTGGTGAATTTTGACGGATGTGCTGTAGGTCTTGTTGACAAGGCCGGAACCCCATTCTTGAAGAAGTGGAGGCTTGCAACCACGAACGAGCGGTTGGCCCGCACGTTTGCTGACAAGAGATGTAGGCATGACCATAGTTTTGAGCACGCCCAGATTGCTGGTTCCAACACCCCTACCACGGCCATCTACCCCGTTTACATGTGTGAGTTGGTTTTCTCTGCTTTGTTTCCGGAGATAGTCTACCGGGATGTGCCGGCGATGCCTGTCATGCAGTCATGTGAACATGTTTTTCAACACGTCCCCAATGAGCCCCTTGAAGGCGCAGTGCTAGAGGCTGTTGTTTATGAATCTATTGATTCGTTCGCGTGTCCTGCTGACCCAGAAGAGCATGAGCTTGAGCCCCTTGAGTCTCGAGACGAACGCCTGAAGAGAGAGGCCACTTCCCTTGAACACATGACCCTTCATGAGAAGAAGAACCCGTTCTGCGAGCACTGCATTCGAGGCCGGATGCTCAAACGGTACGCAAAGTCGCATCGTGAGGAACCCGAAGAAGCAGAGCGTGTGTTTGAACGGCCGACTGGTTTCGGTCATCTCATTGAAGCGGACAACATGTTCCCATCTGAGGAATCTCAGGGGAACGACGGGGAAAAGACAGCCTTAGTGGTGTTAGACAGGTTTTCAGGCATGAGCCTGGTGTATCCCGGAAGGGATAGGTCCGAAGACACGGTCTTCGAGGCTCTGAAACACTTCGGTGGCCACAGGTTGAACGGTGATCCCAATGTGGTGTTTAAATCTGATGCGGCCTCCGAGCTAACAAAGGCGGCGGCAAGGCTGTGCTGGAACATCGCTCCATCTGTCCCAAGGTCATGGCCACACAATGCCCACACCGAGCGTGAAATACGGGCTATAAAAGAATTGTGTCGTCCGGCCCATTTGCAGGCTGGTTTCCACAAGAAGCTTTGGCCGTTGTCCGTTGTGTTTGCTGCAAAGGCACGCGCTTTTTGGACTCCATGCATGGTTAGAGATTATGAGAAAGGCACCGATGTTGAGACGCTCAAACAGGGCAAGTCGCATTGGCATGTTGCAACAGGCAGTGAGTTTCCTGGTCCCAAGTACCCCCTCGGTTCCCTTGTGTTTTATCGAGCGAAGGGCGACGGCATGGCTGAGCCGACCACGAAACCTGGCTTGTTTGTTGGCTGGCGTGTTGATGCAGGGCTTCGCTACAGAGATGTAGTTCAGGTTCTGGACTATGAGAATGTGAGGAACCGGGGTGAGGAACCGGGCACACCTTCACTGGAGCCCGCGTGACATGTATGTGAAAGAGGTTTTCTTTCCACCCCTTGAGCACATCCAGTTTCCACTGGCAGTTGCAGCACGGCAGGCTTTGTTTAGCATGACTGATGCTGACGCAGAGCTTCGGAAGGCTGAGTACAACAAGTCGTTGGAATCCGGGGTTCTTCCGTATGATGTGGTGATTGACGCGTACCCGGTTGAGGATCGCCCAACACCGCCAAGGCACGCCTACATTACGTATGCAAGACTGCTTGAGCACGGTTTTACCAAGGGTTGCTCTGGTTGTTCTGGCGGGCACTACCGCCACAGCAAGGCGTGTCGAGAGCGTTTTGATGGCTTGTACCCAAGAGAGGCAGGCGCACCCCCAACGCCCGCTACCGGAGACCCAGTTCCACGCACTCCGGCTCTCACTCCTATGCCAAAGGCCGAACCAGGCCCTCGTACCACATCCTCGTCGTCGTCTTCGGCATGGGTTGAACCACCGCCGGTTGAAGGCCCGGAGTACTCTCCAGAAGGCCACCCAGAGGAGGAAGATCTGTCGGCAGGAGTTTATGCATTGGTCACTCGACAGCTTGGCAGGAGCGAGGTACTGGCCCGTCCTGACGCTTTGGAAGCGATCAGGAAGGAATTTCGTGGAGTAGGTTCCATGGGAACCTGGGACCTTGAGACGGTTGCGGAGGAGGCAGCGGTGAGACGTGACGCACTCGAGGCAGGCGAGACCATCCATTTGGCTGACCTGTTGGCCATCTGTTCTGAAAAGAACATGGAATTGGATAGCTCGTTCCGCTCGTTGAAAGGTAGAGTATGCTTTAGAGGAGACAATGCCAAGACCGCTGACGGTCGTGCCGCATTCTACCAGACGCTTGCAGCAAGTCCGGCAAGCATAGTCGCTGCGAACGCCATCATCTCTTTCGGCATGATCAAGGGCAACTGCACGACTTCGGCAGACGCCATTAAGGCGTATCTCCAGTCGGACTTGAAAAGCTTGTGTCGCACTTGGGTGAGGCTACCTCAGGAACTATGGCCAGAGAGTTGGTACTATGCTTCAGGCAAACCCCGCTTTCGCAGACCAGTGATCTTGCTGAAGAAGTCGTTGTACGGCCATCCAGAGGCCGGCAGCCACTGGCAGGCTCACTTGGAAAAGCAACTGCAGCTGATGGGCGCAATAGCTGTCCCTGAGTATGCTAGCGTGTTCACTTTCCCGTCATATGGTGGTTTGGCACTTGTGGTCTACGTCGACGACCTGTTGTTGTCGGGCCCTAGTGGCCAGCATGACCGCTTTTGGGCAGACTTGGCAGAGCTTGTACAGATAGAGGATGTCGGACCGCTTGGCAGGTTCCTAGGAAGACACCACTCCATCGTGAAGGTTGACAACCAAGAGTGCTTTGCTTTTGACATGAGGGCATACGCACAGGCGACAATAGAAGAGTACTGCAAGACCACCGGTTGTTCCAAGTTGAAGGAGGCCACTTGTCCCTTTGTCACGAAGACCTCAGCAGACGATGAGGTGCGTGGTGAGTTGGCGGACATCGCATGTGGCATTCTCATGCGGTTGATGTGGATCGCAAGGCTGGCCAGGCCGGATGTCTTGAAGGTGACTACTTGGTTGGCTAGTCGCGTACACGGTTGGACGCTAGCTTGCGATGTGTACCTACACAAGGCCATCTGCTACTTGAATAGCACTCAGGAGGCACTCTTGCTAGGACATGTTCGAGACTCCATGGATGATTTGTTTGTAGAAATGTTCGTCGACGCGGACTACTGCGGAGACGAGGAAGACACAAAGAGCACCACAGGAGGATGGCTGCAGCTGTCCGGCCCGGCAACTTCGTTTCCAGTTGCCTGGTGCAGCAAGAAACAAACATCTACATCAAGGAGCACAACCGAAGCGGAAACGGTAGCGTTGGCATATGTGTTATTTGAGGAGGGAATCCCATTGGCGGAGCTCTTCTCGGCCATCTTTCAACGCCAGGTCTTGCTGCGCATTCGGGAGGATAATGAAGCATGTGCCAAGGTTTGTGCCGCAGGGTATTCAAAGAAACTTCGTCATCTGAAAAGGACGCACAAGGTCAACCTCAGCTCTATAAAAGAGCAGCTGGATAGGCCAGACGTCGAACTGATGATCGTAGGCACGAAAGAGCAGAAAGCAGACATTTTTACCAAGCAGCTAGAGGCTCCACACTGGCCGTTGGCTTTGTACAACATCCAAGTGCAGCTAGCAGGCTATGAGGTGGTCAGAACAACACAAACTGGGTTGAAGGTCGCGAGCATGGAACCACACGCCCTCGAGCCCTCTCCGAACCCGACCGTGGCGACCACTTCGTACAAGAAGAAACGAAAGACAAAGAAGGCGAGACGCATTCCGCCATACACAATGGCACCGAATGCAGAAGCTGAGGTAAGGCAGATGGGCGCTCTTTGAGGCGCGTAGCTGCTGTCAGCCATGGATGAAGAATGTCTCACATGCCATGTCGTAAGACTCGTGAACGGAGCTTGAGCCGAGGGATGTCTGAGCTTGAGCACCGAACACTTGTTCCTAGCTCCAGAGGGGGGAGAAAACCACCCTCGGTTAGAACCATGGTTTATAACATGTGAGAGATAGCATTGGCTACCAGCTTTTCCCTTTGCTTGGTAGTTGTGGAAATTGATGCTGTGTGTAAGCATTGCATTGCAGTTTGCAATAGCATTCTGGAATAGCAGTGGCAACAATGCCATACCGTTACACGTAACCTTGAGTGAAAGCACTGCTGTATAGACATCAGAGACGGAAGTCAAACACAAACTTCGTTTGGCTCAAGTGTGAGAGGAAACTTGTGCGGCAGCCTGGGTCCGATCGCTCGTTGCATCGTATCGTGACTTTTGCTGTACATTGCTCACATTTGGAAGCATATATACACAGATCTAAGAATCTACTAGAAATTCCATAATTTTGTCAGACCTTTCTCTAAAATGGCACCGGTTACTTGTTCAGGTGCTTCCGATCAGAATGAAGTCGAAGGCAGGAACAACCCTGGCAGCCCAACCACCTTCACGGAAAAGGGAGCTGCCTGAACCCTTCTTTCTCCAGATGGGACCTGACACGCACCCCACAACAGGCAGGGTACGTCTCATTCTGGTGGGCAGGTTCGCTCCAGGGCATGGATGGCCTTTGACGCTGGTTGATTAATAGAGGGAGTACCTTCCAGTGAACAACCAACAGGTATATCAGGTATATGATACCACATGGGTGTGTTTTGATAGAGAGACACCCAACCAATGGATTGATCGTCTATTTCTTGAGAGGGTCGAACCTGGGAGGTCTCCCTGGCTTTGATACACAAATCGACCTGGGTCAAAGCCAGGGGACCTTGGTGGCTCCAGGTGTTCACCCACGCCTTGGTGGCTCCACGCACATCTGACCCCTGGAAACACCCCGGTTTGGTGTGACGCTGCGATGCTCAAGTGACGCAGTGGATAGTGAAAGGTAGGTGGATCAAGGAGCGAAGCAGTTCATGAAAGGTTGATGAAGACATATTAATCGATGGATATATAATATATGGAGCATGAATGCTGAACATCGATTCCGGCAGCCTTCATAACGCCTTAATGAATGAGTTTAAATAGCCCTGACAACAACAACAGCGTGGACCCTTGCAGCCGGCGCCGGCGCCCATCGTTTGTCAAAGCTGAGTGCAGTCACAGAGCATAAAGGTACCCTATGATTCGTACCTCGAACAGCTCAGACGAACAGCTCCACTCGAACTACATGCCTACCTATGGCTGTTGGATGCTGTTCACTGGTTAATGCCCCGGCAAAACGGTGCATCAACGGTCGCCTCGGCGCTCCACCGGAAACCGCCAACGTCACCGCCCTCCCGCTCCCAAAGGGAACGCGGGCGTTTTTTTTTTTTGTTCGCGTCCAGCGAATGGCTTGGTCGACTGCGAAGGCAGTCATCAGTGACTTGGAAGCAATGATGTGATGTCCATGTGATGTTTTCTTGTGATGTCCATGGGGCAAAAACAGATCTGCATACCATGGGAGCTCAAGCATCATCCACACTGTTGGGAGGTATGTGCATCCATACCTGGAATACCCAAGTCCCTTCAAAAACAGTGTTGCCAAATAAGATCAATTAAGGGTACAAACATGCGAAACATGTATAAGCGGTATAAGCCAGCACCACCCACAGATGTTATTGGATGGAAAATACATGGTCAGCGGGTTCCATAAACCACCCTTCTGGTGGTGTTGGAGTGTGTTAATTGTTATTAAACAGTTTCATGACGCTATACTGTAAATATCACATAGCTATATGTACTTTGGAGGTTCCAGGCATCTCAGTTGAACCAGACCACATCAGTTTGAATGCTTCCTGTGTTTCAACGTGGCCCACCGGGGGTGGCCCACCCCGACGGCCTGGTCGGGGGGGAAAAAAAACAGCTGGCCCAATGGGATAGTACAATGTGACTCAGGATTGCCGAGGTTTTTTTGTATCCACTCATAGGATCTTCTTGTTGGACTATTGATATATATAATATATATATATATATACATTATACACACCTGGAGATCTCCTGAGGACTCCTGAGCCAGGTGTGTTCTGTTTGCGAATGACAGGAGGATAGAGCTACTACCGTGATCAGGTGTGGACGCCACGGGCTTCAACCACGTGTTTCATTTCGGGATCAAGATCGAATCAGGATGTTTGATGTCAGTTCTTGTTGGTTCTGAAACAATATCGTGAATGTGTTCGAACATACTTTGTACATCTTTGTACTGTAGACAAGAATAGTCTGTGTTTTTGTGCAACATATCCTTCAGTTGGCAAGCTCCGTAGCATGTCGCAGTGCCACAACTGAGGTCATTTGGACCAGAGGCTGGGTGGGTACTCGACATAGGGACCTTGGACGGAGGGACTAACATCGGTTCTAGGCAGTCACGGGTGTTGCTGGTGTGTTGTTGTTCTTTTTGCCACTTAGGGTCACCAGTGGTTCCAAGGACTAAAAAGATAAGAAACATGAAGCCATATAATATAGTCTACTACCTTGGCTCCGTAGAGAGAGAGAGAGAGAGAGAACTGCGGCTTGTTTGACTTCACTTCTGTCACTTCTATCGAGATAGAGGCCCTTTGTGGTTGGACCTTTCAACAGAGAACTATTCTTAACGTCTAAAGGCATGATGACCGACATGTAATAAGGAACACTGAAATCATACACAACAAGTGGTCAGGTTATGTCATGTTCATTTGTTTTGTGGAGGTTGCATCTGAGGTATTTTGAGGTTCTGACCATACCAGAAAGACGGGCATAGTCGCGAACCCAATCAGATATCCCAGACGCGATACTGGACACCCCGACCACTCGGAATCAGACCCTCAAGTGGTCAGGGTCCGACCGGTCGCAAAATCGCTTGGTCTCGGAAGTACGAGGAAGACGTGTGCATGGAGCGGAAGTACCTTCACTTTCCTGGCTCCAAGACCTTTTCGAATGCGTTTTAAGCAGAACATGCCGAGACGCAGAAGCCGAGACACAGATGATGCGAAAAGAATGCTTCACCCTCAGAAGTGTCATGTCGGGGTGCTATATAGATAGTCGGGGTGCACAGAACATCCATTCAGCTGAATGGGATGAGCCACACCACCCGGACATGTGACCCCTAGCCGCTCCGGAAGTGTTTTGCCCCATTTTCATGCAACTCCTGCACCACCCGGCCCTCCACCACATGGTTCAAGTGTGAACACCATGAACAGAACGATCGTGATCGTGATCTCTTTGTGGAACGATCCGTCCGAATCGAAAGCAGTGTTCGTGCGTCCATTCCCAGGTTTGAAGCGGAGAAGGAATTACTTTATTGGCAGCTACTCGATGCCATGGGGAGACGTTTTGGTGTTTTCCAAAAAATGCGGAGAGGTCGAACATTCTGCAGCACATACTTGACGAATAGAGATGCTTTCAGAGAACCTGGGTGGTTTTGAGAGGTATTGGCTGAGCCATAGCAACTATGACACGTTCTGGAGGGTCCCCACGCTACAAGTCAATCAGCTGTTCATGCTGTGTCCAACGGCTCTCCGTGGTGCTAGCCATGGCTGTGACAAGGCTCCCAAGCCGACATTTCCGATCTCTTCCCAAAGCCTATATATAGCTTAAGCATTCTTGGGGGCCAAACCCGTGACATACACCACGACCTCCACCCATGGTTCCTAGATGTTCCTAGCATGTCAGCACTAGAGTTCAAGCAACCCGGGTGAATTTATTTCGAATACATACCCCTGGAGTCTCAAAGTACTTCGGATGTATGGGTGCAGTCGTACCTGTTTGATGTTCGGGTCATGGTCCAGTTACACATTGTTCAAGTCAAGTGGAACCGAAATGCCAACAACCTCGAGGCATTCCTGGAAAAGAAGAGCCCAATGAATGTTCTCAGCTTCCTGAGGCACAGACTTAAGAGTTCCAGGCTTGATACGCTGCTGAGTGGTGTGAGCCTCGCCATCTTCTGGGCCTGGGGACCCAGGGCGGATCGAGGCATTTCCAGTGCAGGCCAGAAAAGCGCCATGAGTGGGTGGCACCACTTCCAGTACTTGAGTTCTATATCCAGTAACAAGGGCATTTGGCATTACTACTAGTAATAGTAGCAAGAAGCTACTAGTCGAGTTCCAGTCCAGATGTGCACTCTTTGAGATCATCATGGCTACGTGGATGACAGCACCTGTTTGGCAGCACCGTGTCGACATCGGTGCCATGCCATGCACCTTTGGAGTGGAAAGCTGGATTGGTGAAATCATGCCCACTGTCCAGGTGAATCGATTTAACAGATTAACTACCAGGGTCATCCTGTTTGGGTGTCCAATAGACTACCCTACCTTACTTACAGGCCTCCATTGGGCACCCATTGGAAGTGCTAGGTGTGCATTGTCGTGCCTAGAATCTCTGTTCATGCCGAAAATGGGTCCATAAGTTTACTTATATTTGTCAATAGTATATAGCGGTCTGATGTATAGTCATGTTCCATTTTCTGCGGCTCCTCAGGACGTCGTCGGGTTAAGGCTGCATGTGTATTTGTTCTGTTTCTCCCTCCGTTTTCACTTCCCGCGGGTGCTTAGGCTTCCTTCGGGTGCTCGAAGCTCACTTGGCTTCCCAGCCCTTGGCTGCCTTGCACAGCTCGTACCTCGAAAACAGCTCGAAAACCGGTCAAAACCGCGCACGATCCAAGGCTTATCTGGAGCTTCAGCGCTTGAACTTCCCTTCTCCCGAGGTGGCCGCGGCCGCGTTTGTCCGCCGGTTTCAGCGGGAGAGTTTCAGTTGAACTATAGGGAGATCATGAAGCGAGCTGGAAGGGGCGCCAAGTCACATGGATGGGTTATACATGGGAGATTATTATAACTCTACACTTGGACCCTCCTGTCGGGGTGTCCTGGCTGGACTACCCCACACTACCTATAGGCATCCATACAGGGCACCCCTGGGAGGGTCCTGGCATATTCCAGACATGATATCATATGGTTTTTGCTTGGTTCATGTTTGATTCTTTCGACTACAGCCAGAATGCTTGTAAGTGAAAAAAGTGTAGCATGGGATGCATGGAACATATCGTCCTCAAATGTGATCAAGAGCGGCTTTGAGCCCCTCGAGCACCTATCGAATGTGGTTGGGGCGGGTTAGGGATCAAACTACTTTCTGAGGATGTGGGCCAGGAGCCCACGAGAATATTAGGAACGGGTCCTTTCCTGAGAGCTGAACAACCCATGACAGTTGCGAGCGCAGGACTTGGATTTCCAGTCCATTCTCCACCTGGCTGCTGGGCAGAAGGGCAAGAAGCCACGGAGGACACTCTAAGTGCATCAAGAAATGACTATATAATGGGGTAAACCAAGCCGATAAGAAAGCTATCGGCAGTATGTCGTGGTAATGTGATAATTTACTTTAAAATTGGCTGGATGTGTGTGTGAGTGCGCGTTGTTTTTCGACTGGCAAACCTCTACGCATATCAATCATTTTGCGATGCGGAAAACGAGGAGCTCGGCGTGCGAAGCTGAAGTCTGCGTTGTTGTTGAGGCAGAGGAGTTCCTTCGCTGGTAGCACTGGCATTGGAGATTAGAATGCTGATGATGCAGGATTTCTTGCTATCAGGAAATCAACACCCTATACTTTGTGAAGGTGCACACACACATGGCATTGTGAAACGCAAAGCAATTGACCCGTGTGGCCGGGTTCCTTCAATTCCATTTGGTCAGCACGGAGGAGAAGGGCACGCAGACAGACAACGCTGAAGTGCGGCTGCAAGCCCAGCCAGCATGGTGTGGCGGGAGCCAGATTGGCGCGAAAGCAGTGGTTCGTCTCACGATCTGAAATCTCACGCTTGAGGCTGTGATCGAGAAGAAGAAGCTTACTGCGCGCAGTAGCATGTTTTTTGTTCAAGAATGTTGGTGCAAAGCCGCATGTTGCTGAAGGCAGACCTGGGAGAAGATGCAACTACAGTGGTTGGCCTGGAAGTGTTGACCCCAGATCTTGGGAAGACAAGCCTCAAGAGAGAAAGCAATAAAGGTGATGGAGTCATCTCGAAGCACGATGCATTTATGAAAAGAGTGGAGGCTCTCAGCCAGACTTGAACTGCATTCTAAGGAGTGTTGCCGCTCCCAGACAGGCTATCTAAGGAGTGAACCTTCGCAATGTGTCGATGAACCTGCATGTGAATCAGAAGTCTGAATTGCAAGAGACTGACATGAGTGGCGTGCTTTGCACTTTGCATTGATGTTCCTGTTCCAGGG
>CAXIVM010002448.1:0-30417 GCA_964035705.1 Porites rus | reverse complement strand
AACGTTGTCATGGTAGGGCGAGATGGGGCTCACGCATCGACACGGCTAGCGAAGAGGCCTTGGGCTTGTATACCTGCCATCCAGGAGAGATTGTTGATGTCATGCAAGCAAAAATTGTTTATATACATTCTTTGTCATTGTTGATAAAAGAACGAGCATGCTTGCATGCTTATAAGGCTGACCCTTCACCCCCCGCCCTTATATTTAGTTTAGCTAAGTTTGGTGGGAGTTTTTGGATTCTTTGTTGCAGTTTGTTTGCTTGTAAGGGTTTAGAGAAATCCCTCTTCGTGGTGAAGTATATGTATGATTTGCTGTTATATTTCCAATATCTCCATACTACGACATGATCTATTTAGGTGCCCCCCACTGTCCCTCCATTTCTCTTTCTCCAAAACCTAGTCCCCAACAGGACGTCTTTTCATCGACCGTGAGAGATAAAGACTCTCCTGCGCAGAAGATCTTCCATTCGCACATCTTTAGCCGGTGGTTTGAAGATGATGTACACCAGAACTCTAAGGGCCCTCGGTGCGCAAGTCTTTCGGCTGCTAAACGCAGATTCGCATCTTTTGCGAAGCCATTGGGCAGAATGTTGCTGCATGTGGAAAGTTTTTTCCGTACACTGCATAGGGCTGCATCTATGCGAGAAGATGCTTCATGGGCGAGAACATGGTTGAGCAACATCTCAGCCAAAAAAATTCTCCTCCTTGCCCTAGCAGCCGATGGAGCCGACACCCTGATGCAGCTTTGCCGCTTCCTCGACAATGAGGCCTGCGATCCAGCAGCGCTGAATCAAGAAATCGGATTTTTTCTCTCCGAGTTGGATGTTCAGTTTCGTTGTGGCAAGGTCTGGGAAATTGATGGTTACTCCAAACATGTGCTTGGTGTTTTGCAGCGAGGGCAGCTCTATGCTCTGGCCTTTGGGCAAGGCAAGCAACTCATGGTTTCCGACACAGTGAAACGACAGGCTCTGCAAGAATTTCAAGCTTGGCTGCAGCTCTGTGAGTGCACCGCAAAGGCAGAATTTCCTGATTTTGAAGTGTTGAACTCCATGTGTGTTTTCAACCTGGGCGAGCAGTCTTCATTCGGGGGCGACACTCCCACTGAGATTTCTCAGTGTTTGAGGCGGATAGCTCAAGCCCTCAAGTTGGAACCTTTCCTGTTGAAAACAGAATGGGAAAAACTCAGGCCAATAGCAGCTGCACAAAAACAGTGCCAAAACCTGGAGAATAGAGAAGCCTGGAGGGCTGCTTTCGAGCATACCCAAAAGACATGTCCACTTCGTGAGAAATATGGTTTGCAATCATTGCCTGTGGCCTTGCAAGCTTACATGTGTTGGAGCCCCTCTTCGCATCCTGTCTGATATTATTGATGTAGAAATAGAATTTTATTTTTGCTTCCTTGCCTGGATCCTGCTGGTTTTCAACTTCAGGTCTGGCGTCGAGCAGAGTTTTTCAAAGGCAGATCGTTGCTTTCACGAGGGAAGCTTTGGGCCCAAGGCTGCTGACACAGAACGTCGATCTATGATGCTTTTGTGCATGGACAAAACTTGGGACAAAGAAGTCATTGCTGGTGCTCGGAGACTATATGCTGGAGCGGTCAAGCAGCACAAAGGAAAACAAAAAAACAACGACTGGACAAAGGGGTCTCAAAAGGAAGATTCCTTACATCAGAAGCTAGTTTCCTGAAACGAAAAAGAGATTCAGTGCGCGCAGCCGGTGCTAGCTCTGCGCAACAAGTCCATGTGGAGCAGGACGCAAGCGGTCTCTCAACAAAGGCAGCCAAAGAGATGGAATTGCAAAAAAAGAGACGCATGACTCGAGCCGTTGAAGCAGCTCAGAATGGCTACCTGCTGCCCGGAGATGTTGAAGCTGGTGAGGCCGCGGCAAAATTAGAAAACAAAAAGAAACAAGATTTGGAAAAGGACATCAATCGCATTCAGAGTCTATCCAGACGAACGAGTGTTTGCGAAAGAAGATGCGAACCACAAAGTTGGAATTGGAAAAGCCTGGGAAAGCGCCGCGCTTGGGCCGCCAGCCCTCTAGCTGCAAACGAACTCTCTCCTCTGGCGTTTGTCTCTGATACTCGGAATGACTTTGGAGGAGGTGATTAATAATTAGTATTGATATATCGTAGAATTTGTGGAAGTGCGCCCAAGGCTTTGTTGACTCAGGATCCTCGCGAAGCTTCGGTATTCATCACTCAAAAGGAAACCTCGGACAAACTCTACCTTCTGGCCGCTGCAACTGGGGGCATCATTCTGTCCCACACTGTTCTGCAAGGCAAAGGGGGAATCAAGCTTGAATACAGGCCCAATGCGTTTCGTCATTTGGCCGCAGCACATGTTGGCGTTCACTGCTCCAAAGCTTTCCTGGAAGAGCATCCTGAATTTGTGAAAGCCCTTGCTTGGGCAGTGCAGAGAGAAGGCTGGAGAAGGTTGAAAGAAACCGCCTTGGACAGGCAAAGGTCCATATGCTTGCTGGCGGAAAATGATCCGCAAGGAAAGGATTTGAAGAAAAAGGCGAAGCTGGCTTTTACCAAATCCAAATTCGTAGCTTTTGTGACAGACAAATGTAAGGCGGAGGAGAAGAGCTTCTTTGTCAAGGGTCTTTGAACAGAAACCGTCAATCGCAGTTGGGCATCTCAGATTGACTGGCAAAATGACCGCGCGCTATTCCAGACCGGTCTGGCCTTGGGAAAGATCAATCATCTGATCAACTGTGACTACTACTGTCCTCTCGCGCTCCCGGGCCGGTCTGGGATTGCGAGAGGACAGTAGCAAATTGCTACTGTGTTCTCGCGCGCCCGGGCCGGTCTGGCTGTGTGAGAGGACAGTAGCAATTCGCGAGACGATAGTATAATTGATACAAGGTAGACTCCTCTCACGGTTTGCTACTGTGTTCTCGCGGCTCCGGGCCGGTCTGGCTGTGCGAGAGGACAGTAGCAATTTGCTACTGTCCTCTCGCGAGTGAAACTGCAAATTTGGCAACTTTCGGTGCTAACATCCCACCTTGACGGCAGTATTTGTGGTTCAAGTTCAAGTTCTTTCTGAAGCAGCCACGATAATTGTTCCTGCACTGGGTGAAAATTGACTTATTTCTCAGTCAGTCAAACCCACACATACTTTTGGAGCCTCTGTCGCCATGTCCTTGTTGACGGCGCGTAAATGGTACAAAAGAAAGGCCGCCCAAGAGCTTCCTAATACTTTTCTGGAAGAGCAAATCCAGAAATTGAAAGCCTTTGTCCAGGAGCATAAGGGCAAAAGAATGCCAAAACCTATGCCTGCAAACAAACTTCGGATCTTCGCCGATTGCGCGGGAATTTCCTCAGAGACAGTGGCCCTGTCCTTACTTGGTCTCCGATCGTCTCACATGGAGTTTGTGGGAGGTTCTGAGATTGATGCAGTGAAACGTGCCTTACTGCAAAGTGTGCACAGAACCTGTGGACAAAGCACCCACAAGGAAGCCTTGGAGACCGATATGTTCAAGCGAGACATTTCTGCGACTCCAATTTGTGATCTTTACATAGCTGGCTTTCCATGTCCAGCTTACAGCAACTGTGGTGTCAAGAAGGGGGCAAAAGATGGCAAAGGACGAGGGTTGCTCATTTTTGAAGGGCTCAAATATGTTGCGCGCTCGAAGCCTTCTGTTGTGGTGCTTGAACAAGTTTTGGGCTTCTTGCACAAGAAACATACTCGAACTCACAAGGTCATGAAAAAACATTTCGTGCCTTGCAGTACAAAGTGTACATGAAAAAGGTGACCACGAGGGACCACGGCATTGCCCAAAGCAGGGAACGATGTTACATCATCGCTTTCCGGAACAAGAAAGCGAGCTTCCGATTTCCCAAGCCTTTGACAAAGCCAAAGCCCAATCTCAATGTGTTCCTGGATGAGGTCTGTGGCAATGAAAAGCTTGACCTCTCTTCCTTCGAGGAAAAATATGGCAGTGGAATTTGGCAAGAGAACCTGGTGCTCGACATTGGTTCAAGTGCCAAATGGCAATCAAAGATGGTGGGCGCTTGCCCTTGTTTGACACGCAGCCGCTGCTTACAAAAGGGTTACTACCTGCCACACAAACTTCGTCGCCTCACTGGCCATGAGTGTGCTCGTTTGCAAGGTGTGCCTGTTGCACTTTATGACAACATGAAGACTTTCTTGATGAAAAAGTTCACCAAGTTCTCCACTCCAGATTCTGCAGAGAAGCAGATCATGGGCGCCTTGGGGGACAGCATGTCTGTCAATGTCTTGATGCGCATTCTGCCGCGAGCACTTGAAGCAGCAAATCTGATACCGTCAGGCGTCGCTTTCAAAGATCCTTGGCCAAGAAGTGTTGCAGAAAACAGCTCGCACACTTTGGCCGACCGACTCTTTGCGAAGCAGAAGATGGGGTGAACAAATGATGTCCTTAGTTTGGCGGCTCCTCGGCGGCCAGTTGCCGACTGTGGACGGCGGCTTATGGCCGACTGTGCACGGCGGTGTGCCGACTGTGTACGGCGGCTTATATGGCCGACTGTGCACGGCGTGTGCCGACTGTGTACGGCGGCTTATGGCCGACTGTGTGCACAGTGGCTTATATGGCAGACTGTACACAGCGGCGTTCAGCCATCTTTGCAAATCCCGGCGGATTCAACAATGCCGACTGCTGGACGGCGGATTCAACAATTCCGACTGTCCCTTAGTGGCGGTTCGCGTTCCGACTGGGATAAATTTATTTTTCTCTCTGGTTTTCTGACCATTGTGTTTACAGTCTGTGCGCACTTGCCTTTTGAAACTCATTTTTTAAATAATAACCTTGGATTGGTTGGGCTTGATATGATAGTTTCAATGCTCCTGCTCCACCTGGTGTTTGTTTCCTGTTCAAGCTCTGCGTGCCCTCTGACATACGTCTGCTGCTGAAGCCATGCCGACCAAGCACCCTTCTGCTTGGAGGTTGAACAAAGCCGAGGAGAAGTCAGTAGAAGCTGACCTTGCTGCCTGGGAAGCGCGCCAGTCTCCGGACACGAGTCCGGAAGAGCTGGCACTGAAGCGCTCTGAGGAGAGAAAGCGCCTAGTGCGCGTGATCCAAGAAGCGAAGCACAAAGCTTCCTTGGAGAAACAAAGTGGTGTTGCAGCCAAAACAAAACTTTCGGCCAAGACTACGCGTTCGGGGATGACAATTCCTGATGCTGCAGACAGTTCACCGCCCTGCAATGGCGAATACTATGAGGCCCTGAAGCAAGACCTGGCAGTGATTGAAAAGGCCCTGGGATCCAAGCTGAAGGAGATGATGCCTACTCCCATCGCCACTGCGATCGGAGAGAAGACAGGGGTCCAGGACTCACACTTAATAAATTAATACGTCATGGATCTAATTTTGGATTTAATTCAGGTAGAATAACATCACAATGTCGTCTTTATCCCTGAAGACAGGACGTGTACCAGCTCGAAAAGGCCAAAATAGCCCTGGAAGCCCATGGCACGTACATTTGCAGTTGCAATCTGTACTGGCTGGACAGCTGGAAGACTCCTGCGCCAGGAGTGCCACTTAGCCGCGCTCGCCTCCAGCAACTGGCGGACTTCTACTTCCCTGCCGAGCGCCAGAACAACTTTTTCCAGAAGTTGTTGGAGGTTCAAGTGGACCAGTCGGCCCTGAGTGACAAACCGACTGGTCTTGTGGTGATTTCGCCCCTGGAAATCGTCCACTCCATTTTCCTGAAGGCAGCTGAAGAGTTGGGTCAGGCAGGTGTCACAGCTGCCCGCAAAGAAGCCTGGGCCGAAGCCTTGACCTTTGGCCAAAGCTTCGGTTTTTTTCAAGCTTGCAATATCCATTCATAGCAACACCCTGTACTCCCGGATTTGACTCAGCCTTTCCTGAAAAACTCAGGACAGCCGTCCCTGTTGTCATGGTGGAAGTGCCGGAAAGCGATGTCTGGGTCCATGCGCTGAACCGACGCCAGCTGCTGCAGCAAGAGCACGAGAGTCTCACAAGAACGGCTTGGCAAAACGCAGCTGAGTTGTACCACCTCCAGGCACTACCTTGCGCATCAAGTTTTCTCTTTGGTGTAAACATCTCATGTCGACTTATTTTTGCATAATTTCAAGTCATCTATGAAACAATCATGTTTTCTGTTTTAATTGGCGTGTCATGAAATGCATGCCATTGCAGGCTTTGATGGAGAAGATCGAAGGAAGGAAACTCACAGAGACCGAGGTCGTGCAGCTCCTCAAAAGTAAACACCTGATGACAGCCCAGAAGGGCCAGAGCGCCATGGAGAATTCCAACTACTGCGAGTGGAATTTCACAGCGGCGAAGACAATCTTCGCAAAGCTTCAATCTGACCAAGTCATCAGCGACATTGTCCAGAAACAAGAATGTTTGAAAGGCTCCGACTCTTGCTTCAACAGCTTGGTAAAGTTGGAAAAGTTGGCTCAGCGACCCAGTTGTGTCGCTTCTCGTCGATTCATCTTCCAGTTGATTGACGACATGCTGTGCCATGGGGTCCTGAAGGACGATGATTTGAACAAGAACAGCATGGTCGGCAATTCGAACAATGTTGGCCTCATCCACTTGTTTGAGTTCAAGTGGCGCAGTCTCAGCTACATTTTGGACATCATGGCTGTTCAGGCCAAGCTCGCGGACAAGGATCGGGCGCTGCTGAAGGAACACCTGTCAGACCCCAAGGCCGCCAGGGAGAACACTGTTGACCATGTCAGTTGGCAAGCTGGTTTGTCAAAGGCTTCCCTGGAAGCCTTGACCTACATCCAGGATGTGGTCTTTCTGAAGACCTATGACAATTTGATCAAACAAGCCATGAAGCCCAACTCCCACCCGGAGATCCTGAATGAGATCGAGACAGTGCAGGAAGTCTGGAAGGTTGTTTGCAACTTGCGGGACAACGAGCTTGCAGAAGACAAAGCTGCCTCGAAAGCCCTGGAGAACCAGAGTGGAGACGAAGAGGATGTGACCAGCGAAGCGCGAGGACACAGTGACCTTTTGAAGATGGCCCGTAAAACGCCCAATACTTTGCCACAAGGCTCTCCCCAGTACTGGAAGGCGGTCGCCAACCAGACTGTGAGGATGTACTGTTGCTTCGTGCCTGAGAGCGCCACTGCTGCAAACATGCTGACCACCATGGAGCAGCAGAACCTTTCCCCAGGAGAAGTGGGGAAGTCGTGCACCCTGGTTCACTTAGACACCAGTTTGTTGGGTGAGAGTACCGGTCCAGAATGCCAGGAGGGCTTGAGGAAGGTCTGGCGACCTGACGAGGCGATCGTGCAGAAGTTGCTTGGCTCTACCCTCGTCGCCCTTGGTGCCCAGCAGGACAAGAGCGGCAAGTGTGGCGCACCTGGTGAAGGAACTGTGGCTGCTGTGCTTGACCCTCTAGGAGTGGTGCCAAAGACTTTCTTCAAAGATGCTTGCAGCCAGACGGTGTGGGTTTGCTTCAACGAGGCCATCTTATATCCCCATCATCCATCAAAGTCACGCCTTTAAAAGTTCATTCACAAACATGTTAGCAACTTGACATACCGCTCCACCAATTCATCCCCAAATTTCCTGCAGGAAAGCATTCGCGCAAGGAAGAAGAAAGTTCGAAGCCATAGCTACACCCAACGTTTGGAGCTTACACTCTACTCCGAGAAGTCCTTGAGTGTGATCCTGCCTGAGAAGGCCCGCCAGGTGTACTCTGGTTGGTCCTCTGGACATGCCATCGCCTTTGTGACAGCGTTACCTCCTGCCCAGCTGTGGAAGATGAGCAGGAGACACAAAACCAACTGCATGACTTTCGACTTTCGACTGTTTACATGAAATAACAATAATGTTCAAATGAGCGGCCGGCAAAATCACGTGTCCCAAAACGTATGTAGTAGATCGAGGTATCGTTTTTGGGATGGTGTATCGTTTTTCCAACCGGTTGGTACGTTTTCATAACCGAGGTATCGTTCTCTATTAGTTTCATCATGCCTCAACAAAGCTGCCACGGCACTTTTCAACTACTGGAAGTGGACTGTTGGCGCTTCCTGCGCTTGCGACGGCAAGCCTTTTCAAGGCGTCGCTCGTCCCGAGCACAGATGCTGGCAAAGTCCAAGTTCGGCAAGGAAACAGAAGTCACCGCAGTGGAATCTGTGCACTGAACAGAGTGCTTCCTTGTAATTTCATTGTCGGAGCCAAGTTCTAAAGGGCCTTTCCGCCAGGAGCAATCGCTCCAAAAGCCTTTGCGCCAATCACCGGCTTCAACAGCCACACGTTGGACTTGATAAGGCACAGCGGTGAAATTCCGTGCGTCGGAAAAGAGCCAGTTGCGCAAAATGACTTTGTCAGCGCCTGGCCTAGGCAAACTCTCCCAACAATAGGATCTTGTGACATGGTCATCAAAAAGCAATTCATGTTTCTCCGTCGGCCTTGGGCCGGGGTGGAAAACTTCTATTTGAAATTTCAAACCTGCCTTATTGGCTTTCCATTCTTTGTCAGCGGCAGAACGCAAAACTTCCACCAACTTTTCTTCAGTGTCGATGAAAGCGTTCTCTTTCAATAAATACTCACGAAGCCACATTCTGACTCGAGCGAAAATTTCACTATCATCTGGTCCTTTTCCGTGCTTTTCTACCATGTAATGGCAGAGGCTACGTTGTTGGAAACGGACAGGGATGGAATGAAAGAGTAGGTGGCTGCTTTCATAGCTTCGGAAATGATTTCCACTGTCGAAACACCAGCGGAGAGCAGCTAAGCGGCCCAGGCCTTTGATGAAAGTCAGAGTTTTCTCAATGCAAGCGTTAGCAAAGAGAGCGGACTTTTCCAAAATCTCGCTTACCAGAACGACTGCTGTTCGGACCATTGCAATGCAACCATGCCCTTTGCTCTCGTGTGAGAAGCCCTCCACGGGCAGCCCTACCAGGTCGAGCTTCCCGAGCTAGTTGTACCAACTCATCTCTTTGCTGCGGGTCATCTAATCTCCGCTGCAGGTCGGAGTAGCTAAGATTGTTCAAACTCATTGCAGAAACTGAAAGACAAAAAGAAAAGTGCATATGGATGCAATCTCAAAATGATCAGATTTGGGCCCCTGCGTTCCCGGGCATGATCATTTAACTTTTTGGGTATCGTTAGGGTATGGTTTAGGGGTATCGTCGTGGCTCCGATATGTTTCAGACTGCAACCTGCTGTTCTTGGCATTATCTAGAAACGGCTGCGGTGAAGTAGAGATAAACATGCCCACACATACAAGTTTAGATTTCGAACGGAAGAAAAGCAAGTGCAATCATCGGAGTGTTTTCTGCAAAGTGTGGGAAACATCAAAAGCAAAGTTGACTCTTGGCGATCAAACCGAGGAATCAGCAAATGCGAAGCCGAGTTTCACTCTCTGTCAATGAGCAAAAGAGAGAGCCCTTTTGGCGCGATGCGGCTGGGACACACAGAGAGATGATCCAAGAATACCCCTGCATAGTGACACTATGCAACAACCACAGCTTGGCTAGCATGTAGTGCACCTCTAGGGTGCGGTCTTTGACCTCAGGCGCTTGGTTGGCACTGCCATGGTCGGCTGCACAGGCTCAGCTTCTGGCACATCTGCCATGGTCGGCTGCACCGGCTCAGCTTCATGCAGCACTGCCATGGTCGGCTGCACAGGCTCAGCTGCCTGCACAACTGCCATGGTCGGCTGCACAGCTTCAGCATCTCGCAACACCTGCAGTTGGATGCAACTTTGATCCAATCCGACATATTTCTTCTGTGCGCAAAAACCGAGTTCTATCTTCTTATTTCAACATATTGCTATTATGTTGTGGGGGATGCAAATGATATAGAAGTAGTAGTAGTAGTAGTCGTCGTCGTCGTCGTCGTCGTCGACAAAGAGAGAGAAAGAGAGAGAGAGAGAGAGGCAGAAGCTTGCAACCGAGCAGCCGCTGGTCGTACTTCTTCAAGACGATGTAGTAGCACCTGGGCGGTCCGTGAGTGAGGAACCGAGCGAGAGAGGGAGAAAGAGAGAGAGGGAGAGAGAGAGAGAGAGAGAGAAAGAGACAGAGAAAGATTTAGCGAGAGAGAGAGAGAGAGAAAACATATAGATAGAAGAAATCTAGAAGAAATATATATATATACTATTTAGTATGGTCATTGTATACAATATTCAACCCATACATACATGTCTATATAAAAAACTTCACAAATGAGTAAACATACTTGTAAAAATACGTGTTTCAACCTGCTTGCTGGCATTTCGTTGCCAGCAATTTGTCATTGCCTTTGCTAGTCATCTGCATTCTGTGCACCATGGCCTGCATGGCTGCCTCCCGGAACTTGGCAGGCACTTCCTCTAGTTGCGGCCGGTCCGGCCACAACATGAGCCACTTCCATGCCTCCACCTCCTGCTCCACAAAACGTGTCTTCTTCTCTCCATGCTTCGTCTCCAATCTGAACGCTTGGAAACGCAAGCTCCTGTAAGGGGTTGGCATCATGAATGTGAAACAAACAAACTTATGGACTTTCTACTTTCCCCGATCCTTGTATCGAAACGAACTCGCTGCTTCGTGCGTGGAGCCATTGCGAAACACTGCAGGAGACCGTCTTGGTGCACTAAACTGGCTGCGGGAGTGGCTCATAAAGATCAACAAATTTGATTCAAAGCATGTCTAAACTCAGAGATGGGTATCGCTTTTGGGATGGTGTATCGTTTTTCCAACTCAAAATCGCTACTGCAGATTCCATCTAAATATGATGCGCAGCATTCCGCTGGTCACTCAAATGAAACATTTTCGTGCTAGCCATTCATTGTCCTCATTGCTTTCCTGGCCCCCCAGGAAAGACAAGGTGGATCTGCTGAGCGCAAAGAGGATTGTCTCTGTGGAAGGCAAGGGCCCTGCTGACTTGGAGGCGCACGAGACTTGCTTCAGCTGCAGCCTGGCCCCTTCCGAGTTTTACACCGAGTTGATTCATTCATACTGCGCCTCCAGTGTGATTGATGCCTCGCCTGCTCAAGGGGAGTTCCTCAAGGCTTGCTTGTCCAACCGGACCAAGGCAGTGGCGATCTGTGGCACTGAGAGCCACTGTGCTTGTCTGGAACTCTTGTTGACAGACTACGTCCTTGGTGAGCTGTCCCGCGAAGGATCGACTTTCTTTCGCCCTGATTCTGTGAGCAAAGACGATGAAGAGGACAAGCAAGGCACCGGACCCAAGAAGGAAGCTGAACCCAAGAAGAAACAGCCGAAAAGAAAAGCAGGAGAAGTCGAGGAGCCTCAGCCCAAGAAAGGACGGGGCAAGCCCAAGAAGGTTGAGAAAGGGGAAGGCGGGGAGGAAGAGGAGGCTGAGGAAAAGCCCAAAAAGAAAAACAAGAAGGATGCAGAGGAGCATGAGGATGGCGAGGAGTCATCTGAGCTTTGGTGAGAAGTAGATTTGCCGGGGAGTCGCGCCTCTCAGTGAGAGCACTGAGACATAAGTCGACGAACTTTTGACAGCCCAACTGCGGCTGTAGAGTGGCGGGGTTGCAGCTTTGGCTCACTGTCATGTGAAGCCATGTAGAACCATACCATCCTCGCAGCTGCTGAGGAAAGTGCAAAAATGCAGCGTTGCTCAGTTGTGTCACTGCTAGCTTCCCTTTCGTTTTTGGAGGGTCTGATGTGCGTCTAGACGGCTGCTCTTGTAGTAAAAAATTTGGCCCAAACTTGAGCTCAGCCTTTCGCCCATGGCGGCCACCGAAGTGCTTGAGCAGAGGGTCGCGGATCTGGTGTTGCTTGCGGAGATCAGGGAGTTGGTGCTGCAAACCATTGTCCTCCTGGATGACGCGGATGACAAGATTCAGGAGGCGCCGCACCTGTTAGAGAAGATCGGCATTGACGACACCACAATAGAGCGCGAGACGCAACGACTCAGGGATCTTCTGGACCGTGTGAGCCAGGCAAAGGACGCAATGCAAAGAGCCCTTGCAGAGGTCCCTGCCAGTGAGGCTGCTTCCCACTGAGCACTGCGAAGGCATTTTTGAAAAGAAAAATGCTCCAATTCCTCTTGGGTGGGCCAGCCATAGAAGGATATATGACAGAGTATTAGAATTTCAACACCACATTCTTCAATAGAAATAGTCACCAAATGCGATACATAGGAGCACCACATTCACATCACATTGAGAGTAGGCACAAGCTGAGCATTGACTGCTTACTTTGATAGCAAACAGGCCAATCATGACACACTAGCAGGCTTGCATGCTTAGGGCTAACCCTTCACTTCTTGCCCCTAGCAAACCTATCTGCAATTGTTGAAACTAAATGTTAAATGTTTGATATCTAGTTTGCTCAATAATATGAGTGTAGTACATTCAACTTTGAAGGCGCATGTAAAACTGGAAGACATGCTATCATAAATAATAAGGTGCATGTCTGCTTCGGGAAGGCAAAGGGCACCAGGGCACCACATCAACATCAGCAAGGATACTACTTGGATTTGGATCATGAGACTAGTCTGGTGAGCAGAAATCACACACTCACAACAGGCCTCTGTGAAAAAAAAATGAAAAAGACTATCTCCCTGACACCACTCCTCTGGTCCGTCGAATCCTGATCGCAGCTGAGAAACCCCCGGCGCCCCGCCGCCCATTCCTCAGGAACGGCTTAGGGCTGGCTAACAGGGTATGATGATGTACGGTGTGGGTGGCAGAAAACACGGCGTTTTGTTCTTTGTTGGAAACAATGGGTTTGCGCAGTAACGTCAACCAGAGACCTAATGCACCTTCTGGGAGACGTCTGCTGATGCATATCATGGTTGTGTTTGGACAGAAGGCCCAGCAATTGCCCTTCCAACCGCCAAAGTAGGTCCGTTTGTCGCTCCATAGGACGCAAGTTAAAGGTCAAAAGCCAGGCTGATGACTTCAGCCTTTTACACTGCCATTCTAGTTCAGTTTTCCGTGCACAGGGTTGGCATCGCACATCAAAACCGCTCATCTCCTGGGAGCAATTGCACCGGCTCATCAACTGCAATCTCCACAAGGCACAGTCACTAGAGCTGTTCCAAGGGTGCTGGTGGTCGCTGGTTGTAGGTTGCTGGTGGTTTTCATCTTTGTTGGACTTCCTAACCTCTGGGCACTCACTAACCTTCAGTTTGATCCTTTAGGAGGCGAAAGGTGGGATTCGGATGTGCTTGTGGAGGTGGTCTTGTTGAAAAAAGAACAGAACCTGTTTGGCACCCTTTTTGGAAGGGGATCTTCAAAAAATGTTCATGATCTTCCTCTCCAAGCATTTCTGTTGGTGCAATCTGGCAGTGCCATGGATTTGGGATGGCTCTAGGGCGTTTTAACCATCTTTCATCCACCTCTTCCACCCCAACCGAACCCTCCGAACGGGACCGCATTCCGAGGATCCGCCCAGCAGGGCTGCCATGGGATTCGCGGCCGGTGTGGCGGCCTAAAGTCGTTCGGGACGGTGGGGACAGGGAGATCCGAATTGAAAAAGGAGACATGGTGGCTCCGCTGTCCAATTTGGTACCTGTGGTAACCAGTGATCACCAGTGGTCACCTCCCTACAAAGAAACCGGTTCAAAGTGTTTCCGAGGACCCAAAGAAGGCTGAGCCAGTTCATGGCCATTAGAAGGGCAAATAGACCAAATCCATCCTAATTCTGCAATACCTAATGCTCAAGTTTTCAGTAACGTTTCATAGAGCTTTGTGAAATCCAAAGCTATGGATGAGTGTGACTGGGAACAATCTAAAACCCTAGAAGGCCCTAGAAGGCCATCCACTACCCAGCAATGGCAACCCATCTTGATTTGCTTCGTCGCGGAGATTGGTCCACATGAGACATGAGATTCTATTCCATCGTCTCTAACAAACGCCCTTCGAATGCAATCCAAGTTGATTCCCATCCAATTGAACATTGTGTGATGTGCGTCTCTGTGTGTGCCACCTGTCTCCGCCTGTCTCCCGAAAGGTCTTCTACCAATTTGGGAACAAACATAGCACATCATCACCGCGGAACCGGTGCAGCCCAGCTTCGGGCGCGGGCGCCCCCGTGGCGGCTCCGGCCGTGTCGGCGGCTGGGGTGGCAGCCGGCCTGGGTGGGAAGGTGACCAGTCCTGGTCCTAGCTACTAGTAACTAGTAGCGGTGCACTTAGTAGCTTCTTGCTACTAGTAGTAATGCCCTTGTTACTATAGTAGCGATGCCCTTGTTACTAGGTATGTTCACCCCAAGTGATGTCATCATGTGAGGGCAGAGTTCTGTTGCAGAGGGCTGCATTAGTTGGCGGAAAACAAGGCCAACGTTTGAACACCTGAAGATATGAGCATGACGCCCTCAAACAGTTGCCAAGGGAACCCTGCGAATGGGAGGGCCAGAAGTAGTAGTTAGTTGCTTGTGAGTTCCCCAAAAGATTCAACGAGCTCCCTTGGCTTCCACATGTCTATTACGTCTCAACCTCAAACCATATCACCAACAAGCCGAACCTCTCCAATTCAGCTGCTCAGCTTCTCGAGCCCCCCACGTGGTTGCAGGGGTCGGGCTAGGCGCTGACTTGACCACATGCATGGTATTGCCACCCTCCACCTGCCAAGTCATTCACTGCAGTCTTCAAAGGCAAGACTTGCACCGATGTGCTGAAAAACGATGGGATACTGGCACCAGCACCTGCAATGTTGCCGTCTGGTAGCGGTCTGTTCTTGACGTCCGTCCTAAAAAGGGGGAGACTGCCGTATTATACGGAGAAAGAAAAACAATCTGCCCACCTAACCATTGGACCAGCGAAAACCCCTATCAGAAAGATCCACATTGACTTGGGCACATCATTGCACATGCAACTCCTGCCTTGTGTGACTCCAAAGTATCAGCATCCTTTAGGATCCGCCTCACCGCCGACGAATTCGACTCGCGCGCACGGTACGGTACCTGAAGGGACTAGCATTATAGTATACCGTATTGATCAAGAGGCCGAACCCGAAGGAGTTCGAAGGTCTGGATTCGCACATCAATAACATCAGATCATGGTCTCGAGTCTCACTCGCAGTCGCGGAAAGAGTCAGGTCGCTCACTGGATCACGCATTTTGTTCAGGTGGCGGGCCCCTTGAAGATGAGCTTCATCTGGTCAGGCTCTATACCAGACCTGAGACGTGGTTTGAAGGCGTTGTTCGCAATAAGTCAAGGCTTCTTGTCCTCAAATTCATGGACCTGATGAGGACATTCCAACGGGACCATGCTGCATGTATCATTGTGTATCCAGTACAGATTCACCCAGGAGGACTCTGTGTACTTGCACCGAGGAGGAATTCTTGAGTGGCATCTGTTGGGAGTCCGTGGCTTTAATCTTCGTCAGCGAAATTGCCGCGGTTTGGATGTCACGTGCGGTGTGCCCTTCGGCACCAAAAAGGATTTCTTTCTTGTCTCTGGCAAGAGAACATTCACGTGAATGGATCCGTTCGTTCGGTCCAGTCCGAGCAGATCAACACTGAACCGTTCAGAGAAGAGGAAGACAAGCCAATGATTCCGTCGACTCATTCATTGCAATTCCCAGGGTTGTGCATCGCCTCCAGACTTCTACCTTTGGAGGACGAAAAGTTCAGCGTGGATCACTTTGAGAGCCCCTGCGGTTCGTGCGCTTTCTCTTTGACTTCCTTCACGGTCATCGAAGGCTCCAAGTCCAGATTGAACCTCAAAGTCCAGACTTGATGAAGTCGGTTTAAACTTTACTGAACTAATTCTCATCAGGAGTTAATGAGATCGATATTCTAAGAACACCATAGCCATGGCACCCCTATTGGAGAAGATGATAGAAGATGAAAATGACATGATGATACATTGGAGTTCAGGGATCTCGTTTGAACCTGAAACTCTCGAGGATCTCCCATGGCTCCAAGACTCCAAAAAGAAAAAAGAGGAGTCTTGACACTTGGAGCCTTGGGGCAACAAGCAACTGCCCATCTTGATTGCTTAGAAAAGTTGCTCAAAAGCTCGTGCGTTTGTCACATACATCCCCAGGGGCACAGAAAGGTTATAATATATACATATATAACATTATATAATATAACAACATCCACCTTGCGAACTCCTGCGCACCTAACCATGCGCACCTCACCTGCCACAGGGTACTCTCCGAAAGACTCCGGATTTCAGGCTCTGAACACGACTTGAGACGTCTGCAACTTCTCCACTCTTTTTGGACTGGTGCGACTCGGAGGGAATGAGGGTGGCTGAGCCCCCAATAGAGATTCCTTTAAATCCAGCCACTCTCATTCCCTACGAGTCGCACCAGTCAGTTTTGCCACAACTCTTCTGCCATCTGAAGCCCGGGCGAAGTCCCTCCAGAGCCTGAGACCTTGAAACTCACTGAGATGGGCCTGGCGAGCCGCAAGAAGCCCCCGCACTCGCCCGCTCGCCGAACGAGTCGCCGCGGATGTACATGTACATGGTGCTACTCCCCTAGTAGCGTCCTTGCTCCTAGTAGTAAGAAAGCTCCTAGTAGCGATCCCAGGAGCCCCTAGTAGCTTCTTGTTCCTAGTAGCGATGCCCTTTGCTCCTAGTAGCGTCCTTGCCCACGGAAATGGTGCACATAGATCCATTCTAACGCTTTTGCCTTTGCCGCCATTTGCCGCCTCTGGCAACATGCGTCTGTGGTCTGTGTAAGCGCCCCACCCTCATACCCAAAGAAAAGGAAAAACAAACAAACCACGACCACTCTTCTTAACGGATGATGTTGATGACACGATGTTCGCCGGGGAGATCGGTCGCGATCTTCCATGACACGATTCGTCCCACGCTTTCCACAGTCGGTGCCAAGGCGCATGGCGAATTTGGTGCAGCCTCTGCGGCCTTTGGTGCGCCGAACAGGGCGAAGGAAGGGATAGGCGTGGCTCGAATAGAACTAGGTGACTAGGTTCCAAGCTGATTGCAGTGTGCCAGAACATATAGAAGGACATTATGGAAAAAACATCTACTTGCTAAACTTCTTGAACTCTCTTTGGGTGTACGCTTGGAATGGAGTGGTTGACCATCTTTTTCGACCTCTTGCTGACTAAAGTGCTTCTCCCTTCTCGGTTGACGAACCAAGCCGGTACGCCCTTCGGGCGCAGCGGACGGACCACCGAGTTCTCACCGCAGAGGTCACGGATGGGCCGGTCCGAAGAGAAACCACCGGTGGACGCACCGACGTCTGAAACCGTCCCAGTCCGCACCCGACTCGCCTGCGAACGGCGCCCTGGGCCGAACGGGGAGGCGGTGCGAGTCTTTCGGGGGTTGAACATAGGAGTTGATGGTGAACGCAACAAAAGGTTTAAGAACTCGCATCCTCTTTTTTGCTCCTGGTATTTCAGAAACCCCAAAACCCCACATTTAGAAGTCACGAGTTCAGCAGCCCAATCAACTGTCCAATCAGCAAAGCCTTCAGGCCAAGCACCGGATCTCACCGAAGCTCTAATCTAATCCCAGTTGATCACAAACATCGAGGACTTTGGGGTCTGAGTGGAACAACTCAGGTGATTTTTGTCAAGCGCCTGATTCATGGATTGGGAGTTCTGCCATCGTTTTCAGCGCCCAAGGATGAGAAAGGGCACCGAAAAAATGGAGAAACCCATGCGCATGGAAGCTTCCTTTGTTTTTTGAGGCGACGTAGATTGGACCCAGTGAGTGCCTTGGAGCTTCTCATGACACTGACACAGGGAAGATAAAGATGGGGCACCCAGCAGCATCGAGCAGTTTCAAGCTTGATTATCCCATGTGCCCACGAAATGAAAAGTACCACCCATCATAGAGGTTTGACCCTGGCTACAGAAACTCTCGTCGTGACCAAAGTAATTGTCCGTTCGTTGTGAAATCTGCTTTCGCTCATGTACAGTCATACATTTCAACCCAGGCCAGTGGCCTTTCAAGTAGGAAAGGACCAAATCACATCTTGCATTACCGCCGGCAGGCGTACTGTAAGATACTGAGTCAAAGCATGGTCCAACAAACCCTATCTCCGTCCACGCAGTTCCCATCGGATCCCATCACCCCAAAGGCCTTCAAATTCAGCTTTGATCCACCAAGAAGTCAAGCCAAACGGCATCGGTGCCAGCGACGCGATGGGACGGTTTTGCAGCAAAAATGGTGGAAAGATGTACGAGGTTCTACAGATTTCCACGGCGGAAGGACACGTTTGGCACTGGTGCAAAGAGCGTAAGAAGGGTGGTTGATGTAGAACATGCAGCATTCGCGCCTGCCATCCTTTTTTCACTCAGCCACAACACGCTCACTTTCTATTGAGCACCTCTCTTGAAATGGGGAGAAGGGGAAGGCTGCCAATCACGGGCATGATTGTTATCACTGATGGCGGCTTCATTCATGTTAAGAACAGCTTTGGACGATAAGGACGCTTGTGCTCGGGGCTTCGTGCACTATACAACTGATCTTCTCAGGATTGAGGTGAGGAAGCTCCGCAATTTCTTTCGCTTCATTGTCTATCATTATCTTACTACGTATGATAATACCCTACACGGTACGAAAAAAATGAAAGAGCACCTCATCTCACATCCTGCTACGAACTGATCTATTCGACCCTTTGGAACGAAATGTGATCGAAGTGACTCTCCAAATCTCGAGCTCTCAGCCAGCTGAGCACCAGGCTGAGCAAGTCGCACCTCTTTAACACTTACCTCCAAGGCAGATGCATCATTCACCAGCTGAAGAGCCCATCTGTTTTCAGATTAGGAAAAGCTGCGCAAGCCGAATGCTGCCTTACTTACGAAAAGCAAAAGATTCGCCTGTCTCCAGCCCTCCCATTCGCCAATATGATCAACATGAAAGGCAAGGAATCTTGGGGAAACGGCATGTTCAATCTATATAGGGGAAATCAAGCATGTGGGTCAAAGCAAACCACCCTCCATCGAAACACTCAGTTCAGCACTTCGCTCCGCTCCGGGGGACTCTGGTTTTGCTACAGACTCTGTTTTGCTGCGAGGTGCATACACTGTGATCTCCCATATCTGTGTAAGGCTTCTGAAAAAACAAGCCTGCTTCTGAGTTCGAGAAAGTGTCTTCTGCAAAATAAGCTTCAAGCTGATTTGATGGGGTACTTGAGCTCTTGACCCCCAGTTGTCATCATCTATCTCAAAGTAAGCTCTTGGAATGCGGGATTATGAAAAGAAATCACACTCGGGACAGGAACCTCAAAAAGAAAGACTTGATGGAGTCGAACTGATTGTTTATGCTCTCCTGCGGCAAGTCGCACACGCGCTCTATCGAGAAGGTGCTTCTGGTCGTTTCTCTGACACCCAACTGTACCAACAGTTTGAAATCTTTGGAAATTCAAAAGACATAAGCTCCAGCTTATTTCTATCTTATGTCATCATGGACATCAGCTCCAGCTCTTCAGAGCTCCGTTCCAGTTCTTGGAATGTGGACCCCACAGCTGACAGAGTCGGAAGCAATACGGAACCGATGGATGTGAGGGGCACAAAAGCACTGTATCCGGAACACACGTGGCACGGTCGCCGGAAGAGGTCCTCGATCTCGGAGAAAGTTCTGGACACTCTCTGGTTGAAGTCGGCTGGCGCGAGAGTGATGCTTGAGCTGAGACTTCAGCTGGTGAAAATTGCGCTGGTTCGAAGGAAATCAACGGGTCAAGGGAACAACCATTCATCCATATTTTCATGTACCCTGATTTGCCACTTGTACACTAGAAAATTCCCCAATTTGCAGTGGAAATGCATCCACGGTCACGGAGCTCTCGCTAAGAAGCAACAGAGCCTATTTTGAAGCTGGCTGAGCAGCACATCCAGACATGACATGTTATCGGTGACAGTTTGCACATCCAGAAGAGGGCCGACAAGGTTGGCTTTCGTGCCGTAGAAAAAACAAAAACATCCGTGGCAGAAAAGCTTCAGTCAAAAGTGTTACATGCAGATGACCCCCAAGCCGATCTGCACAGAGCCAGGATCGTTTTCTGGAAATTGGACGAGTAAACTAGGCGTGGACCAATGACCCACCAAAATGCCCTTGGGTATCAAATACATTCTATTCAGATCCCCAATTCCTCCCAGGTTTACTTCTACGAAGCTAGCAAGTCAACGGAGTTGGCACCTAAGGAGTAGGTCTCCTTCTGGTTGTCAATGTGCCTTGGGCGCTGGAGAGCGAATCAGAGCGGATATGGCAAGTCCGTGCCCAAGTCTTGGGGCGAAGGATGAACAATGGAACAATGAACAGCCGTGTTAAAGAACAGCAAGGGAAACACGGCTGTTCTCTTCGTCGCTGATTCCTTCCCATCTTCTCCCGAAGGTGTCCGGAATAGAACGCAGCCAGTGGGGTACGTCACTTTTCTTGTGATGAAGAGATCGTGCAGGGCAGCATGCATATTTGAAAGAACGTCTTCCAGATCCCCGGTTTTTCCCAGGGGCCCCAAGCCGCAAATACATGTCTTCAACATTCTCCAGGTCCACTTCCGCTTTCCACAGGAGCTGGTCGATGTGCTGGCACAGGCGGGTCGGCAGAAGATCCGCCATATCGGCTCATGGAAATCACCGGTTTCTCCAACCTATAGACAGTAACGCACGCAAAAGCATGCGAAATGCCTGCAACAGAACAAACAACATATATATATATATATCGCCAACACTTGAAGGACAAAATAATGTACCATGGGTAGAGGAGGAGATCCCCAATATGCCTACTCGCAGGATTTGGTGTATCCCAGGAATTATTCCCCTTAGTATCCATCGACAGAATCAGCAAGGGTGGAATCCCGCTTGATGAGAAGGCGTGTTTATCCTGTGGACAATTTATAGTTAGAAGTACTGGTATATTGTAACTATGTGTGCGAGTTGGGTTCATGTGCCAAAAGGACGAACTTTTAAGGTTTATCCATTCCCCTTTGACCAAAGTGAGTCTGGTCTGCGTGCTGGCCATAGGCACTCAACTTCTTGATGACCGAGCATAGAAACAGAGGGGCCTCCATTCCAAGTGCCGCCTTCCCTTATTTTTTCAGTTACTGACGGAGCAACCTCCGGCACTACAGCACATGGACAAAATTCCCATTAAGAGGCAAGGCCTGCAAGTTTCCTAGATCAGGCACATCAATTCTTTCTTTAATGTTATGTTTTAAATTGTTTTAAAATGTTTAAAATTGTCCAAAGAGCGACCACTCACACAATGTCCCTGCCAGTACCTGTGTCAGCTGCCCACTGTTCTTCTCTGATTTGTCTTCTGAACTCTTGACGCGCAAGCATGTGTAGTTCTACAAACACAGAACTATCTTGCAAGTGTTTCATTTCATTCCATCTGAAGTGCGAACCGAAGTGAACCTGACCGGACAGAGACCTAAGCCCCAGGTGTTCGCCACATAGTTGCGAAAGGAAAGTCCACACCTTGGCCTCCCCTGCGCGGACGACGGAGATGCGTGGAGATGCGTGGATTCCCCGAGTGGATCTGGCCCGTGGCGGGACGATCCATCCGGACGACCGATCATCCCACCTTGCAGGCGGCGGTCTCTTTCTTCTTGGCTTTGGCCTCAACACCGGAAGCCGGCGTGGGCGGGTTTGAGGCGAGGTCTTCGTTTGGGAACTCCTTTGGACCCGGATGGAGGCCCCCAAATGGAAGTTTCAGAAGTTTCCTTAGTTCTCTTCTATTGATTTCTGCCTCCACCCGATTTGCCCCTCCTCAGTTCCTCATCCGATACTTTGGCGTCGTCCCCCGCCTCCGTGTTGCTGGCGGAGGATTCGGAGCGCTGGCGCTGGTTCAGAGCGATGAGCTCATTTCGCGCCTGGTCGAGCGAGCGGACCGGACCAGTAGCGCAGCGAAGCGAAGCGAAAGGTGGAAAAAATTTCTTGTTACTAGTAGCGTCCTTGCTCCTAGTAGTAAGGTCAGGAGCCCCTAGTAGCGTCCTTGCTCCTAGTAGTAAGGCCAGGAGCCCCTAGTAGCGTCCTTGCTCCTAGTAGTAAGGCCAGGAGCCCCTAGTAGCGTCCTTGCTCCTAGTAGTAAGGCCAGGAGCCCCTAGTAGCGTCCTTGCTCCTAGTAGTAAGGCCAGGAGCCCCTAGTAGCGTCCTTGCTCCTAGTAGTAAGGCCAGGAGCCCCTAGTAGCGTCCTTGCTCCTAGTAGTAAGGCCAGGAGCCCCTAGTAGCGTCCTTGCTCCTAGTAGTAAGGCCAGGAGCCCCTAGTAGCGTCCTTGCTCCTAGTAGTAAGGCCAGGAGCCCCTAGTAGCGTCCTTGCTCCTAGTAGTAAGGCCAGGAGCCCCTAGTAGCGTCCTTGCTCCTAGTAGTAAGGCCAGGAGCCCCTAGTAGCGTCCTTGCTCCTAGTAGTAAGGCCAGGAGCCCCTAGTAGCGTCCTTGCTCCTAGTAGTAAGGCCAGGAGCCCCTAGTAGCGTCCTTGCTCCTAGTAGTAAGGCCAGGAGCCCCTAGTAGCGTCCTTGCTCCTAGTAGTAAGGTCAGGAGCCCCTAGTAGCGTCCTTGCTCCTAGTAGTAAGGCCAGGAGCCAATAGTAGCGTCCTTGCTCCTAGTAGTAAGGCCAGGAGCCCCTAGTAGCGTCCTTGCTCCTAGTAGTAAGGCCAGGAGCCCCTAGTAGCGTCCTTGCTCCTAGTAGTAAGGCCAGGATCCCCTAGTAGCGTCCTTGCTCCTAGTAGTAAGCCAGGAGCCCCTAGTAGCGTCCTTGCTCCTAGTAGTAAGGTCAGGAGCCCCTAGTAGTAGTGAGGCCAGGAGCCCCTAGTAGCGTCCTTGCTCCTAGTAGTAAGGCCAGGAGCCCCTAGTAGCATCCTTGCTCCTAGTAGCGATGCCAGGAGCCCCTAGTAGCGTCCTTGCTCCTAGTAGCGATGCCAGGAGCCCCTAGTAGCGTCCTTGCTCCTAGTAGCGATGCCAGGAGCCCCTAGTAGCGTCCTTGCTCCTAGTAGTAAGGCCAGGAGCCCCTAGTAGCGTCCTTGCTCCTAGTAGCGATGCCAGGAGCCCCTAGTAGCGTCCTTGCTCCTAGTAGCGATGCCAGGAGCCCCTAGTAGCGTCCTTGCTCCTAGTATCGATGCCAGGAGCCCCTAGTAGCGTCCTTGCTCCTAGTAGCGATGCCAGGAGCCCCTAGTAGCGTCCTTGCTCCTAGTAGCGATGCCAGGAGCCCCTAGTAGCGTCCTTGCTCCTAGTAGTAAGGCCAGGAGCCCCTAGTAGCGTCCTTGCTCCTAGTAGTAAGGCCAGGAGCCCCTAGTAGCATCCTTGCTCCTAGTAGCGATGCCAGGAGCCCCTAGTAGCGTCCTTGCTCCTAGTAGCGATGCCAGGAGCCCCTAGTAGCGTCCTTGCTCCTAGTAGTAAGGTCAGGAGCCCCTAGTAGCTTCCTAGAAAAAGAGATCTGACATGGAGTTTCGCCCTGATTGGTTGGGACGATCCCTGGAATCTGCCGTCAATCTTGAAGATTGCAGCTTTAGATGCTTTCGCAGCTTCCCTGCAAAAACTGTGCAAAATAGGTGAGAGAAACTCTGTCTACCTCCGGTGGCTTCAATTGTGTTGTGTATGCTTCCCCTGAATGTCTGCCGTTTGTTTCACTAGCCATGCTAACAAGTCAGCAGGCAGGGACTGCCACAAACAAGAGCAATTCATGGAAAATCCTTTGCCTTAACAACTTGTAAGTGTATAGTGTTGTAACCTGTAACCTCTGGACCTCTTGTGTCCATCCATTCCATACATCTCTCCCATCCATCCTCCCATCCGCCTGCTGTAGCACCTGGGTGGTCTGCTCAACCAATTCATGCATTCGTCGAATTTCCATCTCTTCATCCTGGCAGTTTGAAGACAGTCAGGTGAACAAGGTCTTGACTGGGTGGTTCGATGGAAACTTCCTGTTTTCCAGTGGATGAAGGCCCAGCATCATATCGGTACAATTGCCAGCAAGGATTGGAGCGGTCTTTCCGATGGGATTTGAGGTTTCCGGTCTTGACCTGGCAAAAGTGATCAAAAATCTTGGTGGCAAAGGCACGTTCACTTCAATCAATAGAAGCACCCAAACACCTACGTACCAATCTACCAAGGGATTCTGTATGTTGTCCCCTGACAACATCCACCTGTCAGTCTCCAGGTTGTCTCCAAAAAAAGGAATCTTTTGATGAGATCTTCCAAAAGAGTTCATCGAGCAGTCAGGATGCTCGCGCATGCTAGGAAAGAAGCAGTTTCAGCAAAGAAAGATCGTCAAAATTGATTCCCCAAGGCCCCAAGGTCAAGATTCTGACGATCGTTGACGGCCGAAGGAGCTGGTTGTCTTCAGTGCAAACCTGTCTCAAATTTGAGAGACTCTCACATGGCATACTCTTCGAAACGCCTACAGCTGGTCAAAGACATCGGCTTTCCACGCAGCTGGCTTTATCGTCTCTCCCAGGCCCCAACCACCTGAGCATCCTCATCCTGTACGAAGACACTCGCATAGGCCGGACCCTGACCTGCAGAGCTGGACATGAGGCCAATTGATATCCCGGCAAGAGACCCCAAACAGTCTGTCTAAAGGTCTAAGGTCTAGAGTCTAGAGATGTAGAAACAGAAGGTCTAGATATCTAAACGCATCGGGATGGGCTCCAGAGAGAGGTGATGGTGAGAGATGTCTGAAAACACATATGAGAGCACACTTGCTGCCCCGCCCACAAGGTCCACAAAGCACTGGGCCTGCCACGGTATCTGCGCCTTACACGAAGTACTGCCCCCGCCACGAAATCTGCACATCAAGACTCACATCGCGCAGCCCTGCCAAGGCGGTTCGCAGCAAGAGCATTTGACGAGACGTCAAGTTGCCAAAACGCTTTCGCTTCAGACTTCCTCCGATTTCTGGCAAAGAGCCACATGTCCAAAGTCACACATCACTGCACCTGCCAAGAAGGCAGAGCACACCGAAGATCACCACCATGTCTCACGTCCAAAGTACTGCGCCTGCCACAAAATCTGTACATCGAGATAAAGCCGCTCCGAGCTCCTGCACCTCACGACAGTCGGCTTTGGACCATTAAATCACAAGGTTTTCCCTTGCGCCTGCGCCAAGCCCGAAAATGTGCACGGCACCACAACGAGAGCGAAGTCTACCCGTCCTTAACTCTTACCGTAAGAATCCCTCGTGTAGACACACTGTTTGTGCACAGATGTGCACAGTTGATATACTCATCTATAGGACAGACATCTCACCTTTGCTTCGATAGCGATTCAAACTCATGGGTTCCGATCAAAACTGTCCTCCATAAGAGGAGAGGCTTCCAATGATGGCTTATAAAGGACGATCAACCACCAAGTTCAAAACCATGCAATCCACGGCATAAACAACGGTTGCTCACTGCCGCACCTGTCAGCAGCGACAAGTCCACCTGGCTTGCCGCGCGCATCGCGTATGCAGTCAGGATCTCCAAATCTTGGGACCGCCCCAGTAGTGAACTCAAGTTCATCCGAGATTAACACATGGGTGGACATGCGCTGCTGAGAGAACGGCCGTTCTCTGCATGTCTTCCAGTGGCCTCCATCTCTGCTGCCGAATGATGATCCAATCGGGAAACCTGCCGAAGCATGGCGAGACGCATTTGAGGAACTCTTTGACTCCGTCACCCCAAGGCATGCTACGATGCACAAGCTCCTGCTTGCCAGCTCTCATGACCCTTCTGGGCTTGGATCGGCCTGTAGTCTGAGGGTGATGGTCCAAGTCCTGTTGTGGTGGGCATCTCGAAGTTAGAAGGAACCCTCAGGAAATGATGGCTATATATGGCTATATAATATAATGGACCGGTCTGTGGCTATGACTGGGAAATGACCAAAAAGCATACAAAACACTATCAAAAACCTCTGCGACAAGCTCCTGCTTTTGAACCTAAACAGTGGCCACCTCCCGAGGTCTGCCGACAACCATCGGACTGCTCGCACCTGTTGACTCATCGTCTTGAGCCGTTCCCTGAGACGTTCCATCTTCGTGTCCAACTGCTGCCTCGCGTCATACGACGCGGCCGTGTCGTGGATTTCACCACTCCAGAACCGGTTCCCTTCGTACAAGCAGGCAGACTGTGCACTCGATGTCTCGGGACCCCACGGTGTGTGAGTGACGATCTCAATGCAATCATCAAGGCCAACATGGCCCTGGCAGAAACGAACTCTGAGTCGACTCTTACTCGTGCCAAAATCCCTTTTGAGATCTTTTGAGTGCCAAGCGCCAAGTCATCCGAGGATGTCGAAGCAAAGCACTCCCGCGACCATGCAGTTCCAATTGTGGCAACTTTCACAACACCGCACTCAATCATCAATAACTTGATCTAATGTTTCAACCAATGCCAACTGTGACTGCAAACTTCAAACTCATTCCGGCATGCTGAATTCCAACACACCAGCAGGGAAGCAGGAACAAAACCAAGAAAAGCGTAACACCACACGAAAGTGCCACACGGCGGCGCTTCTTCGGCCACAACCATCCCGCGCCCGAGCGCCTTCTCCTTGACTTCGGGCAACTTGGTCAATTTGATTCCAACGTTGTTCTTTTCCATGGCTTTCTGAAAGCGCTTGGAATGCGCCAAGAGCGCCTCCTTGGAGATCTGCTTGTTCTGGCAGCTTGGAGGGTCGGTGAACGGGAGACCGAGAAAGGCGGGAAGCGAAGCATGCGTGCAACAGCCATGCCGTGCCGGGTTCGTTCGAGCTCTGAAGTCCCAAACGAACATAGCATTGCATCCGCAGAGGTCGGTTTGAAATGTCATCGGTGCAGGTCGGTTTGAAGTCAAAATCAGCAGGATAATCTTTCTACTTTTGCGAAACGATGCTCCGTATTCGATCTATCTAATTCATATACAGTAGATGGCTGCAGAATGCCCTTGCCTTGGAGGAGTAGAAGATGGCCTTGAGCCCTGAGCATGCTGGCCCACGCCACGCGAAGAAATGGTAGTAAACAGCCCTTGTCAAGACTACGCCTATGCTGCCACATGGACTCGCAATCCAGTGCCAAGAGTGGCGCTTGTCCAATTCAATCATATACTTGAAACAAATTATGAAAAGTACAGGTATAATACACCTTAAATCACCTTAAATGCAATGTTCCTGGATCCTTTCTCTGGCACCTGCACCATTACGTGCCGATGTCGGCCCTCCGACCTCTCGTGCCCCGAGGTCGTGTGCCGGCCGCCCCGACTCGTACTCAAGGTCTGCCTGTGACCCAGTGGTCGAACTCGAACTCGTCTTTGCAGGTGAGGTCCAAGGTTTTCTGGCAAAACGGCAGACCACGCTCGACAGACACTGGAAGTACTGAGTCTGCAGGTGATGTTCCGAAGCGGCTAAACATTGCCGGCCTCTGGGATGCTTCTATTTGTTCTGTTTGTTCTACGGATCTCCTTAACAGGCACTTCATTGTTCCCCTAAGCTGCACCAACTCAGACACATAAGAACCCCATGTCTTGCCACCACTTGTTGGTCTCTATGATACAAGCAGTGCAGCAGGATTTCGCAGAGATTCTAGGGATCTTCCGATAGACGCGGGGATGAGAACATCAGGCCATCTCTACAACTCCAAAGATGGAAGTTGTGAAGTAAGTCTCCTGGTCCAGTAGGCATTGCACAGTCTATATTCTGGGTGCATCTTGAGTACTAGCCCTCACCTCAATCACTTTTCATATCTTTTCATGTTTTCCCGGTTCACTCATGAAATAAGGACAACTCCCGGAACGGTCCACGCTCGAAGGCTGAGGCCAAAGCAGAACCTTTGGGACCATAGATGATCGAAAAGGACAAGTGCTCCAGCATCGGCAAGCCTGGCGCTCAGGACGATGCTCTGCGGATTGCTTAGATCGATTCAGAAAGGTCCAAGATTTGGTTTAAAGGGACGTCCCGTAGAATCTTATAGCAGACACAAAAGACATAATGTAAAAAAAAAACGAGACCAACATGTATGTGCAGTTGAAGACATGGCAGTTGAACCATGTTCACACATGTCGCTGCAAAAAAACACTCCTGTTTCTTCATCTTGGCGCCATGAACGTGGAACGTGGAACAATGAGCGGTAGGCCAAGCTGGGCAACTCGGATCCCCCGACACCAGTCGATAGCTGGAAATGACCAGTGTCGGAGGTGCAGCAGCAAAGGGTCGGGCACCAACACTCCAAATGGGATTTTAGATGTGAAGATAATTATAGCATATAATGATGATATATGATGATATTAGTACCTGATGCATCCTGATGCCAATTGTCGAGCAATTCAAGATATTCAAGGGTGCCTCAAGAAGAGTCTATGACATTTGATGAGTGAATCTGTTGTTTCATGAGTCAATGACAGTCAATGACTACTCTTCGACCTGTGTCTGTTTGAGCAACTTCAAGCCCTCCATCTATAGAACGATCATCAAAAAACCCTCTCTCTAACAAGCTGGTCTTGCGATAGTGCAGGAAGACTGGCGTCTGTTGGCCCAGCTTAATCTCCACTACCTGGCGAACTGCCGCGGCCCGCTGCAAAAGAATGAACAATCCTGAAAGGTCATCCTTTTAGCAGCAACATTGAACATGGACGTGGACATCTATCAACTCTTTGGACATGTATGATGACAAATCGAGTATCTGCCCAAGCATCAAAGAACTCGTCTACAAGCATATTCAAAGGCCCTCTGCGTTTACAAGTGGGACTCTCTCGCAGTCCTGGGCATGCCTCGTCCAAATTAACCATGGAGTCTTCTTTCCTGGAAAGGTCTGCAGTTCGGAGACAGCTCTGGAGTTGATCGGAGATTGGAAGGACAAGTCTTTGACCTTCCAAACCCAGAAAGTTCCGATCCGGAGTGCAAGGTGTTGAGCAACAAATGATCACAAGGGTAGGATCCAAACAATGGCCAGGCGGCCAAAGGTGCATACAGCATGCATACACACTGTATATGCCTCGAATCATCAGGGCCGCGTGGCTTCTATGTGTCTTTTATCCACGCAGCCCAAATCTAGCATGGAAGGTGAAACAAAGGGAAACGTGCAAAAGCAAACTTCATCAACAATCAAAAAAGTATTGCCACTTCTACTGCACATTGGAATATTTGATGAAGAAGACAAGCCAAAGTGACCACTGCGCCAAGGAGGTCTATCCCTTTCGCTGCCCAAGGCGGTGCACCGCACCGCGGCCTCTTCGCGCCGGAGTACCAGATGAGGCGCTTCGTGTCGTCGCTCAACTGGCGGTTCGTGTGGGGCTGAGGGCGAGTACCGTCTATGCCTGACGTTTCCAAAGAGATCGAAAAGTATCTGTGCGATGGCCTCCAACCTAATACATAGCTTCCAACCGAAGACATGTGCGAAAAAGTTGAATGCAATTAATTGCTGTATATAAGAAACGATATATTGCATCCAAAATTTGGGGCCAATGATATTGATTGTGCCATACATATCTTGTTTCTTTGATACACTTCACTCCCCTGCCCCTGCCCCAGAAGTACGCTCGCCTGGAACTGCCGGAGATGAGGAAAGCCGTAGTGCGTGTGCTTCCTTTGCACTTCATCGAATCAGCTAATGCAAGCTGTTTTCAACCCTGTCATTGAGAATATCACAAATAGGTTTGTGCTTCTATCTTTGAAATCTCAATCCCTTATAGCTGATGTTCTTAGAACCGCAAGCAGCTGGGTTTGGATCTTACAAGACGTGCATGAAAATGGGTGGTATCAAAACCAAACATTCTATACAGAGCTCTGGGCCTGGCCCTGGACCTTGGGATGCAGACCCAGCTGAAGAGCCAAGTTTCAGAAGGTTGGCACCACGCCGCATGCGGTCAATGGCCTGAGACCGCGGGGCCAAGTGGGCCTTGATCATGCCCATGCTTGCCGTATGTGAGGCCTCTTCTCTTGACCACAGCGCACCATGTTTGGACTTAGTTCTTCGAATATTCCTGAGAATAGCTCGGAATACCTTTCAAAACAAAAGCCTGGACTGTCTTCATCCTCCTTATCCTCCTCATCCCTCCTCCTCGCTCCGACTTCGGCCTCCGGAAAAAAACCCGCCTTGACCGCCTCGACGTGGAGCTTGGGATCGATCTGCACCTTGAGCCGTCGGAAGCGATCGCCTCAGGCGGGGCGCTCGTTTGCGGGGCGGACGTTGGAATACCCTTGCATGACGCAACCGAATGGAGCAGGTTGCGAAGTGGAGCAAAGGTGAAGATGTCGCAACCTACGATCGATCTGATCTGGCGCCTCAAAAAAGAGAACTGGACGACTGGCGTGCCGCGATGTGCCCTTAATGTGCTGTGCTTCTGTTTCTGGGGTAAACTGGGGGCCGGGGCCAGATAGACATATGAGGGACCTTCAAAATTCAAGTTCCAACATTGGAACGCTTCTAATGAGGCTTCGTTTTTGGTTGTCCGGCTTCGTTTTCCAAGGAATTGCACCAGGTAGGCTACTACGCTCTGTTTGTTCACCAGGTAAGTTAGATTACCACTGGACCTTTACAACTAGACACGGAAGAGCCTCAGTGTGGCTGTTACAATGTGAAGTACAGCAAAGTGCACTACCCCTCCATCTTCAATGAGCCCAGTACTGGATAATTACACATGCAAGCATCCCACCAAGAGGCTTCGTTTTTGGTTTTCCGG